>JAFBJU010000787.1:0-103845 GCA_016785305.1 Colistium nudipinnis
CTCGCACAGTAGCATCGGCAGGGCCTAAAACTAGGGTAGGTGAAAAAATGAATTGAAAAAAGTGAAAACGTCATAGTATAGCATGTCGTCAAAAATGCAAAAAATGGACGAAAAAACGCCTTACTATAGCCTTGTCAGCCAAAAAGTCAAAAATTTTAAAACTCTTGAAATTCGCACTGTAGCATCGGCAGGGCCTAAAAATGGGGTAGGTGAAAAAATAAACTGAAAACAGTGAAAACGTCATAGTATAGCATGTCGTTAAAAATGCAAAAAATTGACGAAAAAAAGCCTTACTATAGCCTTGTCAGCCAAAAAGTCAAAAATTTCAAAACGCTCGAAACTCGCACAGTAGCATCAGCAGGGCCTAAAAATACGGTAGGTGAAAAAATAAAGTGAAAAAAGTGAAAACGTCATAGTATAGCATGTCTTCAAAAATGGAAAAAATGGACGAAAAAACGCCTTACTATATTCTTATGTCGGCCAAAAAGTCAAAAATTTCAAACACTCGAAACTCGCACAGAAGCATCGGCAGGGCCTAAAAATAGGGTAGGTGCAAAAATAAAGTGAAAAAAGTGTAAAAGCCATAGTATAGCATGTCGTCCATAGCCTTTTGTGGGCCAAAAACGAAAAAAATCTAAAACACACGAAACGTGAGTAGATCGTGAGTAGATAAGAAAACGTCATAGTAAAGCATGTCGTCCAAAAATGGCAAAAAATATTCACATAGCAACGTTGGCACTGCGAAAATGTGTGGTAGAGATGGAAAAAAGGGAAAAACCTGGTAGTATAGCATGTTGTCCAAAATGGGTTGTGTAGTCATCCAAGGACGTACATAAGGGCAAAATTAAAAGCAGTCTCTCTGCCACTGCACATGCTTGCTGCTGCATTGTTAAACCCAAAGACGAATTGCTCTGAGGTAAAAACCAGAAGTTTTACTCTCTGCTGATGCCATCTTAATGCCATCATAAGCCATCTTATGTGCACCGCAGGCCCCTACTGCCTACAAGTCACGAAACTCAAGTGTTTTTCTCAATGGAAGCTCGTTTTTCAGTCTCTGTCTGTCTATGTCCCTGACTGTCTGTGGTCTCACTGCCTCTCTCTTGCTGTCCAGCTGGACGGGCAGGAGCCCCTCAACCCTCCCCCACCCAGCCTCATCCTCCCGGATCCAGGCCAGTTCAGCCCAGCCATGCGTGGTCATCTCTGGGAATTCATTCCGGATGCATCCTGTTCATTGCCTCCACTCCTTTTTTCCCCTTCTGTATTTCTGTATTTATCACTCAGCCCCCACAGCCTCCACCATCAATGTCTCCCTCTTCACTATCTGCTCCGTAATACCGTCTCTATTTTCCCCATGCACATACTAAAAAACAACGACCTGGGATGGTAACATCCCTCACACCACAGGCAAAGGCGGCTTTTTCTCTTCTTCTTGCGTGTCGCACGCTGAAAGAAATGAGCAGCCTACTTTGTCAGGAGAAGAAGGCCCGAATATCCAAAGATTTCCTTCTCTTCCTTGAGTTTCAGCATGAACCTCGGAGAAGCGCACAACACATTCCCACAACTCCAGACTCCCGCTGTGCATCCGAAGCTGCCTTTCAACCCAGTCAGTGGAGACTGCAGCTGGAAACATGAAAATACTAGCATCTTTTTTTCATCCTGATATTGTGTCTGTAGCCTATCTTTCCCAAATTGTGCCTGCACTGTACATTTAAAAGGCACAACTTGTGGATGGTAATCATGCAAAAAAATAAAAAATAAAAAAATCTAATTTGGGCGTCAAAGGTGGGATCCGATGAAGCTTCTGGACATGGTTTAATACTGTCAAGCTTGTTCCGCCGTACTCTCGATTTTCAGATAAAACAGTTCGTTCTGGTATTTAAGGTGAAACATAAACATCGGTTTAAATCTGTTCGCTACTCGAAAGATGTCCTAGTTATTCTATGCCGCAAGGTAGGAGTTGCAAAAATCTGCCTTTTAACCCCACTGAATAGCCATTTTGTCCTGCAGCAAGACGGAGCTAAGGGTTGAATAACAGCAAGCTTACTCTCCCGCTGCACTCGCACCACGTCCTATCCTACACGCCGGCTTCTGAATTATTCAACTGTTTTTACCTGTGAGGCAAGCAGGCCCTGTTAAGGGCTGCCCCAGTATGATCTATAATTAAGTATAATGCAACATCAAAGTGCATAAGACATGAGACTCGGGCTTGGACAAGTCACTCAGACTTCCTCCTAGTTACCCATGTTGTGGCTGACTGCGGCTGTTTCGGATTTTGGAGTATTTATTCCGTAAGCTTTTTCAGCCTTGTGCCCGCTGTAATGTCTGTTTGTTTTTTCTCCTCTCTCCTTTGGCTTGGCTACTCACGGAGTAAGTGGTCTTGAATGTTTGCTATCAGCAGTTGACATTTGGAGGGGCAATAAGATCATGTCACGTTTGATTATGCCATTACTGTCTGGCTGTTCTCCGAGTACACAGTATAACACCCACAAGGGCCCCCTGTCTCTCGGAGTATATTTGTTTTGTTCCCTCTTGCAGCTCAATCACAAAGCCTCCCATAGCTCACACTTAGCAGAAGAAGGGGGGGAAAAAAGCTCCGCCGTGCATTTAGAAATATCACAATAACAAAAGCGTACAGTCTCTCTAAATTGACCATTTGGGATACATAAACCCAGCATCCGTCCATTGCTTCCTGCGAGTGTCCGACTCTCCCAGGGGGAGACTTTTTGCAAACAATTGCCTCAACCCCAACTGCACATGCTTCCCAAGTTTTAGGATAAAGGACACGCTTACAGATGTTTTCTGAAAAGAAATTGAAGTCAACTTCGTGTCGGGGCAGAGTAGGAGGCAGAAACATTACTTAGGGAAATAAAAGAGAAATAAGCGCTTCAGTGTATGAGGAAATCTCAGTGGCAGTCGAAGGCCCTAACTTTGCATACACATATACTCTTATGCGCACACACACACACACACACACACACACACACACACACACACACACACACACACACACACACACACACACACACACACACACACACACACAGAAACACCAAGACACACACACACACACACACACACACACACACACACACAAACACACACACACCACAGTGGGATCCTTGCATCTGTCCAAATGTGAACGGTAATATCTCCACCTCGCAGGCGGCTGTGGGGAGAGAAGGCTTAGCGGCTCGCTGACTTTCTTCCTTCACTGGCTGTGAAGTGGAGTCTGAGGTGTCAGGAGTTTGTTTTTTTTTCATCCCCCTCTCACCCCCCATCTCTCTCTCTCTCACTCTCTCTCTCTCTCTCTCTCTCTCTCTCTCCCTCTCTCCCTCTCTCGCGCTGTCGTTTCACAGCAAATACGTCTCTATAGGGGTTGAGTCTGTACTTTACAGGGAACACTGTGAGCGCCTGATAAGAAGCTGAAAGCAGATATATACATCATGGAGTGAGTTGCAGATACATTGTGAGGGAGACAGTAAACAGATCACATGCATTATGTTGCTAGGCCTTACGTGTGACACATCATACAGATGTTTAGCCATAGGGGGAGTGCAAAAGGCCGGGCCGCATTTGCCTACTTTCCAGCTTAAAGAAACCTATGTGCTTACGATGATAAAAACTTGACAAAAAAAAAAAAAAAAGCTGTTACGCCAAGTCTCATTTTGCTCCCAGAGAAATTGAATTGACCCTTCCATCAGGGTTGTGCCAAAAGAAATATATCTAAAAATGATATCCGTCAACAGGCAACATAAACAGAGTGAGTGTTTATTCTCTCCAACCATGTTCTGGGAGTATTTAGAGAGCTGAACCCCCCCGACAAGCCTTTACCTTTTCCGTCTTTATAAAGACACAGCAATTACTCTGGTTTGCCGACACCCTGAATACCAATATAACAATGCATCGCCTTTCTCTGCAAGACCCCCCCCCCCCACTCCGCACACACACTCATCTCACCACCATCCCTCCCACCAACACAACCCCCCCATCCCCATTCCCCTACTCAAACACAAAGTTGCACATGGTTGCTATGACTACTGCAGAGGGACTTTTCGTTGCCTGAAAATGATCAGGGGTATTTTTCTTTTTGAGGAGGAGGAGGGGGATGAGGGGAGGGGTGGGTGGTGTTCTACGGGACATAGGATGGAAGGTTTTGCTTGAAAAAGGGCAAAGGAGAGCGAGAGGCTGAGCCCGGGGCGAGGAAGCCCATCCCTCTCCTCCACCACGTGCCCCTCGCTGAGGCAGATGGTGCCGTGTGGCTCCCCCATGCCACCGCAGTCTCCTCCCGAGTGCTGCCGCCATAAGGAGGCAGGTAAGTGGGGGATTCGGGGTGACAGTGTTTGGCAGGGGCTACAAAGTGAGGGTGTAGGGAGGGAGAAAGTGCTCAGCGCCTTGGGCTGACACAAAGGTAAGCTGCTGTTATGTTCCTGTCTCTGTGATTTAGTGGCCATGTGGTGCACGCGGTGGAAAGCAATGGTAGCGTTCACGGTTCGGGGTCCCAGCGCTGTGGATGGATCACAGCTGCATTCACCATTTTATATTCTATCTTTTCCTTGTGAACCAAAGCATATCTTAATAAATACCTGTTCTATGTCCATACCAACTCTGGAAATCTATGGTTAAATTGCGTTATATTCAAGAAATATTAGACACAAGGATTATACTACTGCTAAGACTTGCATCCGACTCTATATTGTGTGCCACTGCATACCATTTGACTGGGAACCCGGGTGAATTGCACAAAGAACCTGAACACAAATTAAAAACACTATTCTATTATTATCATTTAACTGTGTTGGTAAATGAATATGTTTCATGCCAGAATCTGCCTAAACTGTGGGGTTTGTGAGGAGGAATAAAAACATCACGGTTGCGACGAGATCCAAAATGATGTTTTGGCAAATGCTTTCCTGAGTTCGAGAAACACATAAACATACATGAGCCGAAACAGGGACAGGGTGAATGTGTTCAACCATAAAGCCTGGGTGTATGTGCGACGCAAGGAAAACACGGGTTTTATCTTTAAATGTATTTGATGTCATGTTGAATTTAGTCTCACATTGAGTGCATGGCTGCTCTCTTAGCCCCTGCACCAGTTTCTCCCTGGGGAACTAATAAAGTTGTCCTATATTATTTTGCCATAATTCAGTCAAAAGTGAAAGCATAATTTGAGACTGACCCCCGACCAATTACATCCATTCTGATGCCCTGTGCTCTGAGATGACAGGCTAGCCTCGGTGGGAACATCGTGTACTGGCCTGGGGATGGCAGGGTGGAGATGCGGGGGGGAGGGAGGGGTTTGGGGGCAGAGGGAGAGGGGGGGGGGGGTGCACTTGGTGGAGGGAAGGCGAGTTGGCCCCGGGGGTAAGGAAGGAGGAGTGCGGGCTAGTGGAGGGTCATCTGCCTGAATATTACTGCACACATCACGACAGGCTGTATCCGTCTGTCTCCTGTCCTCTTGCTGTCACATGCAAACACGCATTACCCTCCCACATGCATTCAATCCATGAGCGGTCTGGGCCTTTTACAGAGACACACACACACACACACACACACACACACACACACATAAGGCATAATCAGTACAAAAAAAATTACTAAAATGCAAAACTCTCCCTTCTGATCTACTGCCTCACAAAATCATACGCACATACTCACATTTGTATACACCTATATATATAACTACATAATGCATCAATATATTTCTAAACAAACGTACAGAAACAGGAGGCTTCTCAACTGGTGGCCGGGAAGAATGGAGCCAGTGTGCAGCAAGGCAAGGGCAGGGCCGGGCTTTTGCAGGGGCCCATGTGTGCGAGGGTGTGCCAGCAAGTGTGTCGGGAGTGCACGGGCCTAGGAAATGTGGGTAGGTTTTGGGAGGGGCCCTGGCCTATAAGTCTCGAATGCATTTAAGTAAATAGACAGAGTCGCAAAGTAGGATCTGAGGCATCCGGGGAGTCACATTCAGTCAAACTGGGAGATCTGTGGTCGCATCTACAGTACAAAGCCCTCGAGAATGACGTGAGAGTTGATCCTCATAGGCCAGTTTGGGAATAAATTAATAACATCTCCACTGTTTCCATGCTAAATATAGCGGCTTGTCTAAAAGTAGCACTCAAAGGATTTGAGGAAAAAAATGAATAAAAGATGCCTGCAAAAACGAAAACTCTGGCAATGTCTGCTCACCTTCTTGTCAGCTGAAAGTCCACGGAACCTCACGGAGCCAAACACAACAAGTAAATACCCAGAGGGTCTGTCTCTGCCTCAAAGGTATACATGCATAATTACTGTATTTCTGGGGCCACACTGCAAATGTGTGTGCAGAACTACGACAAACAGAAATTCCACGGGCACTGTACTCTTCATTGGGACTTGAAATAAAATGACCCCGTTAATTCCAGGTGAAGACTAAGAGACTGCATGTGCTGTAATCCTAATCCTCTGCCCGGGAATGAAAATTCCTTTTGCGTGAGCTATGTCTTTGGAATCTCTTTTTCCTCCCCGGTGCTCTCATTTTCGAGTTGCTTCAGTCAGCCTCTTAACCCGTCACACTTGGGCCTCCACTCCGACATTTAACTGTGATTTAGATTAGGAAACCAAATCTGACTTCACTATGTCAGGGTTTCTTTTAACTTTAAAGCCGTTTAGCTCAACTCTCCTGATCCTGACGTACACAGGTACACCGCTCCTGCGAGTCTTTTGCCCGAGGACACTTCAGCAGGACACTCTGAAATGTTAAGTGCCAGTCATGGCATCACCTGCCTATACGCTCTATCACCACGTTACCCGTTGCTCGGCCTGTTCAGCAGCGCAAGTACAAACCCATTTGATCGAATCAGATCCAAACAGAATCGACAAAAAAAAAAAATTGTAGTAAGAATTTCTATCTTACACCATCTGCAGTCATGTACAGTTACACATAGCGGCCACAAAGATAACCAAACAAACTGCAGGTGTTCACTCTAAAAAAAACTAACAAAAAAAACAAAAAAAACAATGGCTTGATGAAAACCGGGCCAGGATTGTCTGTGAGGGAAATCTCCGGGTCTGCCAATAAACCGGTTTTCCCAACTTGTGCCACCCACTTTAGCCAGCTCTGTATACGTCATGACGGCTTTATTGTACTTGCTGGAGTACGAATCTTTGTAAGAACGCTAATGTCAGATCAGTTTGCATTGCTGCTTTCAATTATACATTTTTCCCTCATGGTTTCTCTTCGTTTCTCTCACTGTTCTTTTCTGTCTTAATGTTCACACATCACATTCTTTTCAGAGAAGATGTGAATGAGTCTGCGTGCGTGCACGCACCGTCTGTGGTTTTGAAAGTCAGGGTGCATGTGTGTGTGTGTGTGTGTGACCAAGAGAGGAAAGCGAGGGAAGTCATCCAACTAACCCTCTCTTTTGAAACTCGGGGGGGGGCCTGGCTGACTCCAGCCTCCAACACGGCTGCCGAGAAATCAGTGGGAGAAAAAGAGCTAAGTTAATTGCGCAGGCGTTTATGAAAGAGAAACGCTTGATTTACTCCAAAAGCTTTACATTTCCCCCGTGGATGTGGAGTGATGAAAGATGTGGAGCAAGGGGAAAAAGAGCATGAGGGGTACGGTGGTGGGGGACCGGGGTGGATCATACGGGGTGTGAACAGAGTTCACTCGCAGCAAATTAGACACGCTGATCGGTAAACTAGATTGTGGACCGATATGCATCTATAGCCTCGGGACAAAATATGAAACTTTAAAAGAAGTCGGGGTGACTTTGGTTTATGAAGGAAATATAAAAAATCATTTATAGGATTACCACCAAAAACTGGATGTAGTGCATGCAAGTTAACATATATTTGCGAAATATCACGGTATGATTTTAGAACATACATTATTATTTTTTTTTTTTTTTCCCCCAATCGTGAGGACTGACGCAGCAAATTTTCACTACTGATCATTCGGAAGGCTGAAAAAAAAAACTTTAAACCCCAACATGGATATTCCCCATTGTCTACCACCTGCAGAAACACAGCACCAAGGGAAAAAAAATGGAAGCATACATGTAAGGCTCGTAATCACTGAGAGCTATTTGAAACGGAGCAACTGCGAGTGGAGTAGGGGAGTCCTACAAAGCTCAAGACTCTGGCTGTGACTTCGTGTCCTCTTCGATAGATGCCTTAAGCCCGCGTGTGAATATTGGGTTTCGCACATACTGTGCATCCATCTTTGCTAATTAGTAGTGGTAATAAGCTTTGGATAAGGACTTGCTGCGTCCCCGACCTCCACAAAGAAGCCGCGCTGAAGAAGTCTGTAGAGTTCCCATGCTTGCCGAACATCTGTTTTATCCACAAAGAGGCAGATTAGCACTTAACCGCGGTTCCCCCCTTTCCTCCACCCGTGCCTTCTTTCCTGTCGCGATGATGCTATCGAAGTTTCGAATGCATTTTCTGGCAGCTGCGTGTTGCGCGCGCGCACGCACGCACGCACGCACACACACACACACACACACACACACACACGCACACACAGAGGGAGGTGGAAGTGGTGAGACGTTACCAGAAAAACGTTATGGCCGCGGTTTGAAAGTAAGCCTATGTGGCTGATGATGGGAAACATTCGTTACAGTAGGGTCATAGCCATGGCACAGAAAGACAAAATAAAAGGAGAAAGAAGAGGGGTTTTGAAATACTGTGGAAGAGAGAGAACCTTATTTTTTACCACATGTTCTACTTTGTGGCTTTTCTATAACAAAGGACATCCTCTTTTTTTCTGCTGGATCAACAGTTGAATAAAACATCTCGCGAGTAAATGTACCTCATACCTCAGTACGTTGCGATCATTGGCTGTATCAGCTCTTTGGTCTGAGCGCTATTTGAAAATCAATGAAAATTGTGGCATAAAAACATTATTTAAGAACACAAAAAGGCTTGAAATGAGAACTGAAACAAAAACTGTCATGACGTGAAATGTGCTGGTTTTATGGGTTGAACCTTCAGTCACATGGGAAACTCACATAAATGTTTTTTGTGTCAATATTAGAAGCATTTTATGTTGTAGCACAACTACTAACACCAAGGCAAAAAAGGAAGACTTTTTGTTTGACATAAATCAGTTTTACACATTTTCCAAGAAAAGATGACATAGGAACATTTCTCAGATGAAGCATCAAACACGCAACACCCAATCCCACGAAGAGGAATAAAAAGACATAAACTCTGTGCTCATTTACCAGCAACCACTGACACCCAGCTGTACTGCTGCACATTGCGCACGGAAATATATGCAACGTCTATCTAGGAGCCATTTTGTTTTTACAGACCTGTTCATATACGTGTACTGTATGTATGCATGCACTATAGTATACATACATACATGTGAATATGTAAACACATAAACAACAACAAAAAAAACTCTTCATTATTACTATTATTATTATTATTGGAGGTCCTTGCCCAAATCAGCCATTTTGTCACAAAGACACATTTAGAGTGTATTTCAAGGTGTTCAGAGTATGTGTCAATATCTGTGACGGAAAAGAGTTGCCCCTTTCTTCCCATGGCAGGTACCGCTTTGTGAAGCAACAGTCTTTGAAAACAAGAAATGCCTTTTGTCACATGGCGCTGTGACCTCAATAGAAAAATCGACAATCCTTCCTTCGCCGCGACGTGTTCTCAGGTGCCTGAATCCCTTTCGTTTGACACCAGCGGGGATTTGAACAGTATGAATATGGATGTGCTGATGATGGACCCGGTGGTGAAGGTAGTTCCGTCTTCCTTCAGATAAGCGCTAATCGCATTTGGAGAGCGTGGCGTGGCGCTAGGTGTAAACTTGGCCAGCAGCATTATGTGAATGGGGGCTGCACGGTATAACTGAGAGGGCTTTTGTGTGTGCGTGTGTTGATTGGTGAGGGAATCACTCAGTGCAGCCTGGGAACACTCACTCTGCTAGGAAGCACATCTCGGGGTGTGTGTGTGTGTGTGTGTGTGTGTGTGTGTGTGTGTGTGTGTGTGTGTGTGTGTGTGTGTGTGTGTGTGTGTGTGTGTGTGTGTGTGTGAGGGGGGGTAGGATGTTATCTGAGCACACGTAATCCCAAACTAGGGACTGATCTCTTGACTCCTCCTTCTTTGCGTCTTTCTTTCTCCTCTTGCTGCCTCCTCCTGCCTCCTCCTACTCCCTCATCCCTCATCCCAGAGTTTTTTGATTCCATTGAATTCCACCAAGTGCTGACGAGGCAGTGATACGACGAGTTATAATTAGCTTGGATAACCCTATTCATATTCAAATTTCACATCTAATCTCAGCGCCGAGATCGGACAGGAAAAGAGGATTGGCTTGCCCATTCCCATCAAAAGATGTGACAGGTCACATCATCGAGCGAAAGAGTTTCCGCATCTTCCTAGCGTATGCTTCATTTCATGCTGTTGACCATGTAGGTTCGGAATTGGTAAAGGTACATACAAATGCCTCTTACTCATTGCACAAATGTCACACTTATGAATAGATAGGAGAAATGTAAAGGCAAAGACAGGAAGTAACACAAAAAAAGACACACAAGGAAATAAACATCAGGTAAAACAGGAAGTCACATCATTAACCCAACGAGCAGAACAACTGAAACTCTGAGTCCGTGGAATACAACATTAAGTCCAAGGAGAAAACCAAATTCTTAGGAGCAGCAGGCTTTTAAAGCAGTTTGAAAACCTGACTCCACTCTGCAAGTAGTATGTCTGCGTGACCCATTCCGACCTGCAACCGCAGATTACGATTGCAAACTCACACACATTACAGCGTAAAACATTTACTGCAATAATTCAACAAACTACAGAATAATAAAAAGCTGACTTCGAGTTTGATAGCATAAATGGCCGTGACCTATTTAGAAATGAAATAAAAGTGTCTCGTTGAAAGTACGCTGAAGTTGTTGAATTTCAAATAGTTGAACATTTCCAGTAGTTTAACATTGTAATAATGCATTTCAATGGGAACAATAAATACAAATCTAATGGGCAGTTTGTACACAGAATGTATTGAAATAAAATCATATCAACACATCTCCACTAGCCCCAGTTTATCCTTATCCTTAACCGTTGACCATATTCCGTGCTAATATCAGGCCTTTTTTTTTTTTGATTTTTTTTATTCGGCAGGGCTGCCTTCTCTCCGAGGCAGCGCTTGTGTCACAAGGATGCAGTGGAGCTTGCTTGACGTTTATATATATATAAATGAAATAAATAAAAAATGCGCCATTCACCTCAGGGTGTGTGGCGCGTCCAGGGCGTATATGGCCTACATGCTCGCTCAAGCATAAGCCGACGTAGCCTCTGCCTCCCTGGCGCTGCGACTCAAGAGTTTGTCATTTATCTAAGATGGGGTTTTGTGATGTGCCGCAAGGAAATGCTGCGCGTTCGGACGGTGGGTCTCGCAGTGGCAATCTCGACGGATTATTTGTGTGTATTACATGTATTAGTGTTACCTGCTGTGTTTCGCATTTAGCTATAAAGCCTTTGGAGGAGTTGCTTTTACATAGAGCAACTGCGAACAAGCCACGTTGGAACAAGTTTTATTTCTCGAACCAAGCACAGCCACAGAGTGAGTCAGAGCAGCCGGCCACATCCGATTTAACTTGATGTCTGTGCTTGTGAAATGATAATAAAGGAAATGGTGGACGAGAAAAGAAGAGCCATCTGAATAAATAAAATAGCAATGTGCTTTTTGTTATTTCACCACAGGAACGGGTGGCGAGGGAACACTTACAAGAAAAGGCGGCATTACGGAGGAGAAGGAGGGGAGGGACATGAATTATTTCTCGAAGGTGGGTATTTCTTGTAAAGACAGAATTTGATATAATTTTTTTTCTCCTATTTTTACCTCTTCATCACCTTAACGTACTATCTTAATATCAACGCACAAAAGGGGATACTTCTTTCCTCTATTCACTTTAATTGTGCATTTTCTTTTTTTTATGTAATACGCAAAGTATGTAACAAAAATTCTAGAACAGTCAGGGTAGCTAAACAACACCTTCAGGGGTGAATTTTAATCCACTTGAAATTTTTCCTGGAGACTATTTGTTCCCATATGCAGTTACAGTATTTCATAAATCTTTTCCTTTATTATCCCACATCCTTAGCTTCAATGTAAATCTGGAAACGTAATAGCATGCAATTTAAGATGGTGGTGGTGTTTTTTTTTTTCCACCACATTTTTCTGGCCTGAATTATTTAAATTTAAAACAATAATAAGCACTACATCTAGTCCATCCACAGGCATTAATTCGGATTTCAACTCCATCCTCTCCCTTTAAACTATCCTATGCGAAAAGGCCACACATTCAGTCCTCCAAGTAGGTCACACTCTCCACTGAGAATGATTAACAAATACTAATTGGCCAATGTGCGATAAAGGCTCCACAGTACGTAAGCGTGGCTTAATTGGCATGACAGCACACGTGTTTATCTCCGACAGTCAGCTCGAAATATTAGGCTTGTTGCGTTGTTTGCTTGGACCATGTACCCCACACCTAACCCCACACTGAGAAACCCCAGAGGAGAGCAGCATCGTGTTCACGTTTTATATATTAAAAGACACAATGTGCCGATGTGATTCCTGTCTTGTGCATCGAGTTTGTCAGGTAGAGGCTACCAATTTGTGCGATTGTTATTTGGACCATGTATGCTGTCATGGTGTTCACAATTTCGTCCTGCTTGAAGCAGCGTGGTGAAAACCCAACATAGACACGAGCCACCTTGTGACATGGCCGCTGCCGACTTCAATCTCATTCAACCACTGATTGACAGGCCTGACATTTCCCGGTTGGGGGCCATCCATACTCTGTCTCAAGCTTGACCTATCACAGTGTCTTTCCCCCCATGAAGGGTCTGAACATTTTTCCCGATCTTTCCTGTCATCTGTGGCTTTTGACTTTTGACATGAATTTCTTTATGGAGATTTCCAGAGTGTCCATGACTACAGAAGGTGAGAATAGAGACTGCAAATCATGTAGGTCAAGGATAGGTGACATCACCAGTTGATGCGGTCACTGGTCTGAGTCCCATTTATCTCAATGAGGATAATACCGCTCTGGTTACATTCTGATGATGTCCACGAATTTCTTTTTTTGTATAAGGAACGCCATTGTGCCATTATGATTAAAACGGTGGTTTCTTTTGGGGACATTGATTAACATTTATCTCAGCCAGTTGAGCTAGAGACATAGACACAACATCCGACATTAAAAAAATATTAAAGTCATATCTCTTAAAAAACAACAACATGTAATTCGGTTTTACTCCAACCATATTTGTGAAAGAAACTGCATCTCACTAGTACTAACACCATGACCTCGCTTCCACTAAAGTATTAAATGAACAATTCTCTATTGTGTATGTGCAGCCAGTACTGTCTGACTTTTCCACCAACGTGACTCTTGTATAACAGCGACTTGTTCCGTGGATTCAGAGAGCATGAATGGTCACAGTTGTAATTGCCTGTTAAGTAACTGCTCTTTCACCGCCGTTGATTGAGCCACAAAACCTAGCACTTGTTGTCAGTTTTTTTTTTTTTTTCTTTTTCTTTTAAATTGACTGACTTGATATTTGAAATGACTCTTGCCATTCTTTCACACTGTATCCCCTATTCTGACATGCCATGAGGGTACCTGATTAAAGGTTTGCGTTCAAGCCCCTCATCAGATCTCCTGCACACGGATCACAGGATAATTGCTCACAGCCAATTATTTTGATGCATTGCATGTGATGAGGCGGAGGTTGATTTTGCCGCTGTCCCCTCCTGCAAAATAGCACAACTGAATCTGCAAACCACTGTGGTCATTATGAAGATGCTGCATGTACTCCTGCACAACAGCAAACAGAGGTTGCAGAGGAATTAGGAATTGCTATGGTTTGTCTTAATAAAAATACATCATAACAAAAAGATAACGGAGGAAGAAATATGCACTGAAATGTTCATATTAAAGAATATACGTAAAAAATAATAATAATCACTTTCGAAAATATCAACAATGCTTGTTTTGTCAACATCCCCAAAGTGCAGTGACAGCAAGAGGTATACATGTATTTTTATTTCAATGTCCTACTTGAAAAGGTGCACAGCAAACCTGAATAAAGCAGTTAGTTACAGAGATGGGTGATGCCAAGCTCTCAATCCTTATGAGAGGATAAATCTCATCACTTAACTCTATGACGCCAAAAATAAACGACCAGTGCTTCTGTTCTCATCCAACACATCTTTGGGATTCCTTGAAATGGATGATTGTCATGATCATAAAACACACAATTAGTAATAATAGTATAATAATAATTAGGTAACATGTCTCAGACATGACCTTAAGCAAACTTTATTCTGCAGGGATCCCCAATTACAAAAAATGTTGCCAACTCATGCAAAACTGCAGAAATACACACGCAAGCAAGAACCCAGCTTATTTTCTTTTTCTGTCACCACATGCGGTAATGCACATCCGTGGACTGTCATTCTGGACATGCTGCACACTCACACCTTCGCATTCTGTCTTGTCTCGTCAACGTATACTTTTTACTGCAAATCTATTCATAGTTCAGCATATATTGACGTACATTCTTTCTCATTTACAGTGATGATCATTTGTTTTGCACTGCTTGCATTCACTGCAATTTGCACACCAGAAGTGTATATTTTAAATAGTGGTGTTTTTTTTTTTCTTTTTAAAAGCTGGCCAGATATTTTAAAAGTTTTTCCTCGCATATTCGAGGAGTATCGGGGGTCCTGCAGGAGACTTAATGGACCGTGTCTTTTACAGGCTTTGGCAGTCGACTCCCTGCTGCAAATGCAGTGAGAGAGGAGCGGAGCAGCGCCCTGGCAAGCAAAGACAGCCGCCACCTCACACCAGGTGACAGACTGAAAAAACTCCATCCTGAGCTGTAATAACACAGCGTCAGTGGCATTAGGCGCTCGACTTGCAGACTGATGTTATTTCTAATGCTATTTTGTGCCTCAGAGTTACATTTCTGATGTGAAGAATTACATTCTACCCTATTTCCCTTTATTCACTATCAGTGCAAATACTGCTGCAATTTGGCTGCAGCTCTCTGCTTTTTGTCCCTGAATTTCTCATGAACTATCTGGCAGAGGTACATTTATTTCAAAGTACAAATTGGTTTATTTGTATAAGTTTGCCTTACTTGCTAAGAAGGTAAAATGCAGTTAAATGCATTAAAGTTGACCTTGTTTCGGAGCTCATTTCCCAAATTAGCGTTTCAGCTGTAATGGGCTTTTAACACAACATACACAGAAGTATCCTTTTGATACTTGATTATTAAGACCTCAAGCATATGTTTGTCAAATAAAAAAAAGTGAAAATTAAAGGTGCAGACACAGAATGTACAGAAATGTTTGGTATTCAAATCATGAAAGAAGTAATTATTTAACGCCAAAACAAGTTTCATATGATATATATTAAAGAAAGAGACAGAAACTGCTCTTTCTGCAAGTTAAGAGCTATGTTTTGATCGAAAAAAAAAACATGTTTAATTATAGATGTTATTCTGGCTTATTTCATGGCTAGACATTTATCTACACAGCCGACACAGGTTGTGCGTTTTATAGGGATCTTATTGGCTTTACGTGGACCAGGGCAGCACCTGAAACATTAAGGGTTGCCAATACTGAGAAACAAAAAAGATGTCTTGGCCAAAATCCAAGCCTTGTTATACTTTATGGAAAGATCAAATGAAATGCTTCGCATGCTGGGGTAAGGCTGTAGCCACAGAATATGTATGGAATGTATTTATAGTCTCAACCCTATTTCCACCCAAGCTCGGCTGTGCCTGGTATTTCCAGATGTTTAATTGCAGCCCCGTCAGTTCCCATGTAAAGTTCTTCATTTGAGTCGACGGTTTCAAGCATCAAGTGGGTTGAGGTAAAAAAAATAAAAAATTAAATAAATAATAACTGCCTACACATGAAGACTATCAATGCAGCCTTACAACAAAAATCTCAATGCCGCTGGGATGAAGAGCGTCTGAATAAGATAGAGCTACTTTCTCTGACAACTTAAATCCCAATTCTAAACCAGTCCCACGGCCACAATTTCAGAGCTCAAAGTTGATTTAATAGAGCTTATTTGAAAACACAACACAACACCCTCGATGAGAAGCAAAAAACATATATATATATATATATATATATATAAATATATATATATATATATACACAATGGACTCCCTGAACCCTGCAACACCAAATGGAAGTCAAAGGAAAATGGTCTTGGATCCATTTGGATGAGGAGCCACAGTACCTTTGTATCTCATTGGCAGGGAGAAGCTGCCCTCCGGCTACAGGGCGAAACCACTCTTGCCTCCCCTTTGAGATCCTGTCTGTTGTTGCAGTCTATTTGTGTGGGTAGGGGAGCATGCTGTAGTGACTCAGGCAGACAGCTGTAATTAAGGCCAGCTTCGCAGCCGGATGAGCAGCAAGAGATAATGCGGATGTGTACAAACTACCAACACCCCCAACTTATGTGGCACACGAGATTTGTAGTTATAGGCAGAGGCATGTGCACAAGATGAAAGCATCAGAAAATCTCTGTAATGAATTGAACAAGTAGGACACTACTCATTAAAGACGTATTTGTGTGCGTGAGGCCCTGGCGATTCATTATTTTCAGCCTGACAAATCGCGTGCGACTCAATGGAATCAGAAATCAGAAAGATATTGTAATCTCTTTTCAGCTCTGAAAATCTGTTTAGCAGTTAGTCAGGGTGGGTGCACACCACAACTGGATAGCAAATATTTGCTTGATATGGCTTGCTGTAGTTTTGCATTTATTGTGGTGAAACGCCAAAGAATATGACTTAAAATGCATAGTGCTCAAATAGTGTACATTTCCAGCATGAGGGTGAGGGCAGTAAACGTAAGAGTCAAAACAGAGACATACACAAGGGTGTGGTTTTTTTTTGCATTTCAAAGTGCCAAAAGCCTTGTAATGCTTCTCAGAAGCTGAAAATAATATGGAAGAATGACACAAAAGTCAGGTTTGATCTGTACAACAACTCAAAAGGCCTGTGAACAGCAAATCAGTCACAACACAATCCCTCCTCCACTTCTGCTGCTGCCACCTTCCTGGACCGGCTAAGCCCCCCGGTCCACTCCAGTGCTCAGACTGTACCGTTGCTCGGCTGCCCGAGGTGTCATTGAAAAGACACTTCCTGTAGTTTAGGGCCGTGATTAGCCAGGCCCTTTATGCTCCCGAGCCCCCGTCACTTTTGTCATCAGCACGCCTCACTTCCCCCTCACCAGGAGTGCAGTCGGAAAAGACAACAGAGAGCTCCGCAGGGCTGGTCAAACACCCAAGCACAGTCATGTTAACCCAGCATTGTTTCCATTGAGGTTTTTAGAAAAGTAGTAGACTGAGGACCTCGTTGCAATAAACCTCTCAACATGTTTAGAGCCCCGTGGCCCCTTTCTGGGCCGGGGCGTTGCCTCCAATTGCGATGCTATTGAGACCCTTCCTCTGTAATTACACGCGAGCCTTCCTCCACGTGGCTTTGAAAAAAGGGCCCTCTGTTTTGCATGTGAACCACCCGGGACACGTTGTTAGAGTCAGCTTTGCTTGGTTCTTCATTAACCAAATTAACTACGTCCTTCTAAATGCTAGATGGATGCAAAATAAATTGGTTGCACTGCTTTTAGCTTTACGAAGGCGCCTGTTCCACCACTGAAGGCCATGTAAATAAACTAAGTGCAGATGTGAGGCTTTGGAAATCATGGTTTAAATTCCATTTTGTAAATATTTAGGATTTGCAGTTTTTACTGTGTCATGTGTGACAATTTAAATATTTTTTTGCAGGAACTAGAAGCTCAGCTAGATCTCCTTTTCGTTGACGCGCAACCGGGTAATGAGACAAGAATTTAAAGTACTGCATTGACCATGTTTTCTGGCTTAATTGGCTGCAAAGCAACCAAACAAATAGAATTAGCATAGGCATTGTGCAACACTCAATTACTAAGGTACCTTTCAATTGGTTATTCATGACCATATCAGCCTTGGGAGAAGAAAAAAGGCTTTTGAAGTGAAATGGCGGATGCCAAATGTACAATCTAATGACTGTATAGTAAAATGATCTCCTCTCTCAACTTTTCCAACTGGGCTCAGTTCACGTCGGCTGTTTCAATAAACCTGTTGTAGACTTTGACATTTAGGAGACAGGTGAGAGGCTCAGAGCTATTTCTCACATATTGTGGCATTTTCTCTGTTGGCGGGAGCATGACACACTCTTTCCAGCCTTCAAGTACGAATGCAACACAAACAAGCGACTGCTTAAATGTTAATAGAGGGTGGACTACGGTTATGTGTAAACTTCCGTCATTACAGTGACTGATAAACACTTGTGAGATCATATCAATTACAGCAGGGGGGATTTCTGGCAGTGAGTGTTTATCATAGCGTTATGAGATATTCCCACAAGACTAAAAATGGACAATAATATATTTCTGCACCACATGTGAGTCGAGTAATGTGCATCTCTTTGAAACTATTCTGATACACACATCCTTTGCTGTCTCGTTCAGGGCGCAGCACCACTCATGTCACTGCTGCCTTTCCTCAGAGGTGCTTTATGCAAGTTCCCTCTGCCTCCGAACGCGCTGCGGCGCAGGGAGCAGATGCTTCAGCCATTGTTGCGTTTACGAGACAAAAGATGTTTTAGTGTGCCCTGTGTCTAGTGCTACTTCATGGGGACTCATTGGACTGAGTAAGGAGACAAGAATGTCTCACGCCAATGACTTGCTATCAGAAAGTAAATATGCCGCCAAGACCCTGGCGCAGATAGAATTTCCTTCACAAATTATTGCTTATACTTATAAGTGGCACCATAGACTAAACCCCATTGTTTCACTGGTTTCGTTCCTGTACTGATTCTTTTTTTGTCATTCTACCTCACAAACCAAGGGCAGAAAATGATTAAACAAAGCTTTTTCCCCGCGTGAATGTTTTGAAGAAGCGAAAGGGTGCATTTAAAACTTCCTTCACAAATACAGCATTATAAATATATATTTGTTATAAATGTTATGCTTCCACTGTCATAAATAAAAAAAATCATAATTCAGAACTTATTGTGAAGAGTTAGGATGGCTACTGCAGATACTCTCATACTTAACAGCATGTGAAAAATAATGAAAATACCTTTAACATGATCAAACAATTATCCAAATCTTCATATTTATCCAAAGGAAGAATACCTTTCTTTAATGAATAATTGATTAAAGAAGGATGGGCGTCTCAGAATTCACATGGGACGCGAGCACTGTCTTATCATATGAGCAGATGGCCTTAGATCTGCTGGCTGTAGGCCCTAGTGTCGGAGGCCTTTCCCTGATTCTAAGATATGTCCAACTGTAGCATATTAATATCAAATAGCATTTTTCACCCCAAAAACCCAGGAGCCCCCACTCATGGGCCCCTCGCTAGACGTCTCACACACATGCACACACACACAATATAATGACTGACAGGGGTTAGCTGGATGGAGTATGAGAAGGGAAAAAGTGGAAGGAGGCGGTGTGTGTGTGTGTGTGTGCGTGTGTGCGTGCGTGCGTGTTTGCGTGTTTGTGTTTGTACATGTATGTGTGCACGCGTGTGAGTGCGTGTGTGCGTGTCTGAGTGTGTGTGTGTCTGGGAAGAGATGAGGGTCCTCCCCACTCATACCCCCATTTGTCTTGGACTAATTCCACAATCTTGTCCCAGAGAAAAGGGGTCCCCACTCACCATTCTCACAAAGAGCCCCCCGAGCGTGACCCCTCATTATGTGCGGCCCCTCCCCAAACAACTGACGGGGCCCCTCAGGGCATCGAGCATCAGCAACAGAAAAAAAAAAGAATCAAACAAACCACATTTGCATTTGATTTGATTATCCTTCATGGTTGATTCATGGCCCTCTGAGCTTCTGTTAGGGGACCGTTTACACAAGCCGTCAGCCAGACACACTTATTTGAGCATCACTTTTTTTTCCCGAAGACAACTCAGATTCCTTTAGTCTTAGTAAACAGGTACTCTGCCGTACAGGGAAAGATGCCAAATTTAAAGCAAGGAAAGTAGTAATAAATGAGTTTAAAATAAAACATGTATCACAAATGACAAAACTGCAAGTATTATCAGTATTTGGCAACACCTATGCCAAGTTTTCAATGTATTAACATGTTTTACATCAAAAATAATGTATAAAGCAAGTAAAAGATATAAAAAGTATGTCATTAGCCTTTACCTAGAATATAACCGATTGACCTCCATTGAAAAGCTTAATTGTTTACCGACCATTGAAGAAATGAATGGCCCCGCAGTGGCCACAATAATTGCTATAGGAGCAAAGGAGGAAGTAGGTGATGGGTGACACAGTCATTATGTAGGTAACAGGTCACCATGGATGCATAAGTCAACGAAACTGTTTCCTTTTTCCAACCGTCTGTCAGAGTATTTTTTTTTTTTTTTTTTTTATGAAGCATGACTACAGATATTCCAAAACCCAATCCATGTAAGACAACAAAGGTCGACCGACCTTTGACACATATCACATATCACATATCAACTCAGAAATCGATATACAAAGAATATCTCTTCTTTTTGTTGTTGTTGTTGTTAAATCTTTTTAACGTGAGTTAAAACTGTTAATTGCCATCTATGGTCCTTTGAAACCTCTTGTTTTGCAGAACTTCCTGTGAAACACATGGAGATCAATGGGGGAAAAAAAATATATCTTTTAGCAGATACATGTTTTTTTGTCAGAGAACAGAAATGCGGTCGTCGTTTCTGCTCCCAGGCTGTTCAGATGCTCCGCTTTTCTGTTCCTGTTTGCTTTAAACATGCAAGTGTGCGTGTGTTTGTATGAGTCCATGTCTGCAAGGCAGCTGTGTCCCCGATATGTGGGGACCTGACCCAGCTGTCACTAACCATACTGTTGGGAGGTCTCTCAGAAAGCACGGAAATAAAAATGTACATTTGTCTTTTAAAAGGAACAAGCAGGGAGTTGTCAGTAGTTAATATAAAGAAATGGCTCTCTTTTCTGAGCACAACTAAACTTTAATTTCCTTAATTATACATGTAGACAGAAATTGAGGGTTCTGGGAAAAGCAGTAAAGTTTTTGTTGTTATTCTACATAAAAAATGTGTTGCCATGAGGCCAGCTGAATATAACAAAAAGTTCATGGAAGGCCAAAGGTCTGATCCCCGAGTAAAAGATCTGTAATTTGAGCCGCATGTCCCACCTGTTCACACATCACAGTAGCTCTCTTACATGTACTGTAGGTATGGCGGGAAAAAATAAGTTTTCAACAGTTGTCCACGTTTAAAACAAAATAAACTGCAATTACTTACTTCGGTTAAAAAATGTAATGCAACATATTGTCGTTGCACTGTCTTCCCAACCAGACACGTGTGCTATACATACTGTGCTGTGAGTGACCTTGTGATTATGAGTACAGGTCACAAAATCTGCTAAATTAGTTGGGGTAATATTAGATGAGAAACACAATCAGTCACAGCTCATACCGCCCCCTTGGAGAATCTATATTATTATTATTATTTTTTTTTTTTTACATACTTTTTATGTTGCAAAACTCTGCAAAAATAGTGAACCCTTGTCTATTTCCCCGTCATCCGCTGTGCATACTGCGCTCTCGGCTTAAATATAATGTGGACGGGCTCTTTAAAGCAAATGCGATGTGAAAGGCTGGCAAAGGCGAGGGGACGCAGCTGTCGGCGAAGCATGTCTTTTTTAAGGGCTGCCCCTAATGATTGGAGACAGTTGGCAATTACGTAAGTATTCACTTTTAGGCCACTGGGCTGTACACTGTGCCGAGCCCCCCGGACCCTGGCACACATGCAAAATGGGAAGAAGGGAAGGAGGAGGAAGGTGGGGGTGGGTGAACAAGAGCGAGAACAGAGGAGTGGGGGAGTTGGCCAGGAACCAACAGGGGAACAGCGATGCACGTGCCAACACAGAGAGAGCAACATACATACGTACAGATGGACAGAAAGAGAGGGGGATGGAAGAATAGAAGGAAGGAAGAAGAGAGGAGTGCGCGAGAACAAAGGAAGAGTAATCACAGAAGAAGAGGCTGATAAGAATCCATTTTGGGATTCATATAACGATGTGTAATTGTAGCGGGAGAAAGAAATCAGGGCTTTTACTTTTCACTGCAAAGCGACACAAATAGCATGAAGACATTCAGGCATTGTTTTTACGAACGGATAAAATGGGAGCATATTGGAGACGGCAGATGCCGCCGCAATTTCTTTTCCTGTATTGACATAAGAGTCGGCATATGAGCAGGCGGTTGTATAACTATCAGCTGGCGTTAACGTCTCAAAACACGGGCTGAGCAAAGTGGTGCAGAGGAAGAAAACGAGGCTTCCAACGTGCAGACCGCTACAGTAGGTGTGTGCTGCACTTTAGTTTGTGTGCAATGTGGCAGCAAATGGAACATAGAGTACACAAAACAGACTAAACCACTTCATCGGGCAATGTTTAGTGCATTATTAGCAACATGTAAGCTATTACACAGTTTCGGCGTTTCCTCTCAGCCAATAGTGTGTGATTGGCCCCACCACCTGTTTCTCATTCAGACCTGGAAGGTTAACAGCGGTCGGGGAGGAAGATTGATGCGCGCGCACGCACGCACACACGCACACACGCACACACGCACACACTCGCACACACAACAATCATCGAGTAAGTGGGCATTCTGTGACTGTCCACATCTTCAGCATGAGAATCATACTTTATTTGATGGAATTTGTCAAAAAACGGGAGGAGGTCAGAAAATGACAGACGCTGTGTTATTGCTGAAATCACAGCTGCTCACAAATCATCTAATTGCTTTTCATGCGCAATGACATTGATTGTAACGACTTGGGTGCTCACACGCCATCTCATCTGCACTCTTCAAATGTTGATAGCACGTGTACAATTTGTGTGTGTGGGTCTGGATATCTTGTGTCGGCGTCCACAAGTGTGTATGCATCAGCAGGAATGTGCGAGTTTTCACAACAATTCCACGTCGTTTTTTCGACACAGGAACCACTGATGGCCTTTGCTTTATTAGCAGACTCTGTGGTGCTTGGAGTGGCATCCCACGGAGCCCACTCATCTGTTGTCAAATATTTATAAATGTCACCGAGTGGAGCCTTCCAAATGATGCCGGCATATTCTGCGAGGGTCCCAGCTATAATGAGCCAGCTGGTTTATTGAAATCCTTTAGTGTGAGCATGTATGTTAAAAATAAGTCAATCAACGTTCCCTTTTTTATGTCATATTGCCAATGGGACATATCTGGAAAAAGTTACAACAGTTAAAAGCAAATGTGTTATTTCACTTTTTTGCATGACATCATTTTTCACATGAGCATGGGTACAATTTAATATATTGTTAATGTTGAGTGTTTTAACAATAATCTTTACCGACAACAAAATTGTCATACTGATGCTGGGCGAATCCAGTTGGAATTAAGCCAAATGGAAGGGATTTTAATAATTCTTCTTCTCTGTATTAAGGAACTTAAGAAACCTTCAGATTAAGTTTCATTTCTTAAATGATCAACCTTTTTACAAAACATTTTCTATGCAAATGTATACAAAGTCCGTTTTACTTTCCATCAAGTTAAAGTTCAACAAGGCCTCTACTTGAGTTGCATGTTTGGTGCCCTCTGGCAAACATTATTTAACATTAAACTGTATATCATCTTAATTAGATGTCATTGTGCGCCAGTCCCTGTCACTTTTCATCTGCCCTGTATAGGCAGCCGCACTTATTTCATTACAATCGGCATTTACAGAGGAGGGAGCCAGTGGTGACTGGTATCCACTTGCACGCTTTGTTTATCTGTTTAAAACACTGTCCCAGTGAGGATGCTGCAACAAAGGGGCCGTGTTTATTCCCTCAGACAGTCCTCGCTACGTTCTGTTTGTCTGAGCACAAAGATTATCTTAATAGATTAAGTCTTAGTCAAGAGAGAAAAAGCTGCAGAGAGATGGTTCCGTTTTGATGCAGGCCCCTTTATTTTGCATGAGCACTCCACGCTAACAAAGCTGAATCTTTGTCGGGCTGTTAACCAACACGCGAACACCAGTGACATTGTAGTCTGAGTTTTTCTAATGTGAGCCCTTATTTTCAATCTAAGGCGCACAGCCATTTTCTGAACACGACCAAGCCACACGTGTGAAGAATCTCGCACCAATCCACACTTGTAGATAATGTGTAGTCATAAATCCTAATATTTGTACTCCGAATGGGCCCTTGCCCACGAAATCCTCATCCATCAAGGGCACACAATGGCAGAGAGCGGCAACCGAACACACGGCCGCTTTAGAGTCAACAGACCCCATTTGAATATTTTTACTTCCTGCCTCCTCGGTACTCTGTGACACACTGGCGAGTTTGTCTCCTGCCTTATCGCTCGTCAATTCCAAACGGATTACCCCCTGTCTCTGACATGTTAGTGAGAAACAGCTTCAATTTTTCAAAAAATTTAATAAATAATAACTTGCGGGGCGGCTTGTCAAGCTGCGATTGCTAATCTATGAGGGAGGATTTGAATAAGTCCTCGGTCTCTCCCCGCTCTCTCTCTCTCTCTCTGCCCCCCCCCCTCCCCTCGCTCCTCAATCTCTCTCTCATCCCTCGCTCGGCAGCCGACTCCGAAAGGAGGGCCCCTCTTCCCGAGCCTCATCGCGCTAAGTGAGATTAATTTTGACATCATAAATAACTTGGAGCAGGTCGCCCCGGGGAACGGAGAGACTATGGCGTGTTCCAGAAACAAATGTATTTGACTCCGGTTTACCATTTCAATCCTTGCTCTTAATCCCGTCTTTGTTTTAGCGAAGCCCTAAAAGGCCAAGATGCAACCGATCACAATGACATGCCGCATTGTCTCTCATGTTAATGGCTTCTACAGAAAAGACCCGATAGATCTCATGTATAACCCGTCCACCATTTTGGCAATCACCATTAGCCTTATGTGTGGCATAATTCAAACCGAGACCACACGGCCAAAAGAGACATGCTGTAAATTCCTATTGCTGAAGGGTGCCAGATGTCTCTGTCAAATGACCATATAGAAAATATCTCTCTGTCTCATAATTTAATTCGGCATTTGTTTTGCATTGATATGAGGACAGTCCAGCTCCCTGGTATAATCTCACATTTAGAAGGAAATCCAAATTATTTACACCTGCTTCTGTTATAATTGAAAACTTAAGAAACAGGACTGGCAAGTAAATGATTATTTTCATTTAATTAATCTCTTAGCAAGAGCTTTCATGCCAATGACATGGCTTGTTTTGACTGGTACTTAAAAGCTTTAATAATATCTGTCACCAAACACATTTATTTTATGGTTCTCAAGCCCATAAACTGTTGGGATATTGCGGAAACTCACAAGCAACAACTTTATTCGAGAAATCGACTTATGGAGCTGGTATCAATTCCAAGCGCGCAACCCTTTTTATAATTTACTCATTCACTTTAACTTGGTGACATTTAGTGATGGGTAGGTGTAACAAACCCAGCGAGTTTCTCTGCGGAAAACGGCTGCCAGTGGGCGTAATCTGAATTCAGTGAGCAGTGGGAGAGCCGATGGTTCTCCATCGTCGGTGACCTCAATTCAAATGCATGTGAAATTAGGTTTATGATTTGTTTGTGTGTTTGTCTGTCTGCTTTAACAGTTGCACGGCCTACTTAGGAATATGAGGTACTGATTCAATCACAACAGCTTTAATATGATTAATAAAAGTTAAACTGACACTTGGAACAGCTGCCAGTTCTTCAGCAAGTTTTAAGATCCCCGGTTTGACCCAGGCCAAAGCATTAAATATTTTTAATACATAACAAAAAATAAACACTGAAGACAGTGTATGACAGATCCTCTCCGCATACACTGCATCCCTATAAAATGCATTATACATTTACAGCCTCTCTGCTGGAGTGTGACTCTATTTATACGAGAACCACTGTGCTGAATCCTTTGTACCCGCCTCCCATCCCCCACTATAACCACAAACACACACTTCAACATAAAAAGCAGCCCAAAAACACAAGCACACACAGTCACATTCATTACAACATCATATTTCAGAATACATGAATAAATGATTAACCTCGCAGAAAAGCTCAACAAATAAGCAGCAAAAACAACAAAAAAAAAAATAAAAAATAAAATCGGCCTACGACCAAAGCAATCTAAACAGGATTGACCTTAACTCAAACAACCCTCCTCGGTTCCCTGCTTCAGCAGAATTTGCGTGCATTGGTCTCCATTTATTCGAGGGTGTCAGGGCCTGTTCCGCCTTGTTTACCGTTAAGAGGATGAAAATGAACAGCCAAATAGTGCTCCATTTATAAGCCTGTTTATACATGCTAATACCGGAGGCTGTTTTGCACCCACAGCAGCGCTGCTGGATGCGACTCAATCAACACAACGGCGGCCCCCCACACACAAGTTTTCATAACCAAGTATGAAAGTGCATACAGAGGCGCAACCAAATGCTGAGTGACCGTAACTGACAAAATGGTTCCCTGTCAGTCAAATGGTTATCAGCTACAGTGACCTCTATTTGGAGGATTTCAGGAGTTCACATACTAAACAAGGCCAATGAACCATAGCGAGGTGTACGCCACTTAATCTTTCAATCCTTTAATCTCACTTAGAGAAGGCGTAATTCTCAAATGTATATCCCTACTTTAAATGGTCATATATAACACACAAAAACTGAGCAAAGATACATTGTGCATTATACTTTATCATGATTGTCACAACATTCAAACTAAAACCCTAAATATCCAGTGATCTTTGCTTATTGTCAGATTGGAGCACAGTTCAAGAACAGCTTCTGCGAAAGTGGCCTTGGGTGCAGAAATAAGCGCACACATTGTACAGATTTGGTGTGAAAATGTCTTTTCATTGAACACGAGAAAACTCAATCACGACTGAAGTCATTTTTTGACAAGACGATTCAATTTCGGACAATAAATGACAGTGAGAACGTGCCATAGTGGCCTGAAAATAATGATGTGGTGCTGGATGGGCTGTAAAGAAGTTACACAGTAGGGGAAAAAGGTAGAGCAGACATGCCGAAGGCTACAGAAGACTCTTGTTTCTTTGTTGAATGTTGGGATATCGAGAGAAAGGTAAACAGTCGGTGACCAAGATTGGTGGTCCTGGTGTGGCAAGTCCCGGTAAACAATGACTATGGATAAGGCATCAGCTGCCATTGTTGGCACGAGCCGTCGCTGCTGTCGGGGAGTTTGTTGGATATTAATGCACACGGAACTTTCTTAAGGCATGGGAATATATCTGCATCGACTTCACAACTGAAATGTTGCATAATCCCCCCTGGATTGTGGTCATACCTTGTCGCTTCTTGGCCCCGGTCAAACACTATGCGCTGCTGACATTATTGACACGGACAGCCCCGATGTGTCTGGTAGCTGTCCGTGACGTGTCTGGAGTCGGGAACGAAAAACTTCTTGGCTTCCTGCACCGCGCTCACTGCCAGGGACACAGAGATTATTAAACACCTCCTGACAAGCAGGGCACATGTAAAAGCAATGGCAAAGTCAATGTTCCTACACCTGCCTTGAAAGCCCTTTAGGAGATGTCCACACTTTGGTGACAGTGGATTGTCAGAATGTGTTAGGCAAGCCCTAGCCTGTGCAACAGACCTGATAAGTTTTCTCGGTGGACGATCGTTGGCAGATCCTATTAAAACCTGGTTAGTTTTTAACTATATTATCGTTTTGTATTTGGCCCTGGCCACAAAATAAGGGAAATAGCATATGACAGAGAAAAAATCTCAGAGGAGGCTTTAAGTTGGACTAATCAGACTTGCATTTTGTTTGTATGACACAATCCTCTCTTTCACCTATTTAACTCAGTTTAGTTTGATAATAACAACACTGCTGAGTTACAAAAAAATATTAAGAAACTATAGACAACATTTCTTGAAGTATGGTCTGTTTACAGTTGGGTTTAACTTTGAAATATAATATTGGGTGTGGAATGTGCATGTTGTTTCCGTGAACAGGTAGTACACCTGTTCACGGAACCAACATGCTTCCTCCCTCAGGTCAAATACGTGCACTTTGAGGTCAGGGGAATTGGTGACAATAAAAATGCCCATGGATGTTAACGTGTGTGTGAACGGTTGTTGTGTTGGTCATGTGATCACCCCAGGTAAGCTGGGATTGGCTCTAGCTGCCCCCCCATGTACATTGAAAGATAAGCGGTGTGGGTAACGCATGGATGGATGGGTAGGATTTAAGAAGGTTAATGCAAAGCTTAAATGGAAAATCAACAAATGTACTTAACGTACCCCTGATACTTAAATATCACCATGGGAGCGTGTCACAGAGGTCAGGCTGTCATCTAACATAAACCGGCACAACAGTCGCTCCCTAAATTCTGTACATAGGAAAATTAAGCATGATGAGAGGATTTCTCTGGCTTAATTTCTGGAGACCGATTAGTGTGACAAGTCAAAATATGGACATTCATCAAATATATCTCAACTAAAACTTTGGCTATCAACAGTATGTCGGTTGATTTCTAACACATCAGTAGACTTTGAGTCTTATCTGCTAAAAATGTAAAATATATACCATTTTTTGGCATGGTTAAACAAAAATCAAAAATATAAAACATTTCTATCCTAAGAGGAGGTAGCACTAAATGTAGCTCAGTGCTTCATGAGTGAGGCCAGCTCACATCCAAAAAGAGGACACCGTATTCTCATCACATGGATGCTTCCTGCCTCATAATGTTTCGCCAACTTCACATCAGAGCGGTGCAACCAAACAACACAGCGTGTCTAAATTGGGAATAGATGTGAATGGATGGATGGAGCCGAATCTACATTGCCTCCAAAGCATGCATGCTGTCATCCCCCTCTGTCATCCATCTTGATTTGCTGCCGTCTTTTATTCGCACACTGTCTCCGCATTCTGCTGCTGATTATGAGTGCCGCCGCTGTCCCCGTGGGAAAGAACGAGAGGCTGAAGGAGAGGCAAACCGGCAGCCGCCCACTAGACCCATACAGATTTATTATTTGTGCAGTCGCTCAGGACGTTAGGCAGCTGTGTTTACCTTGGACCCTGCCGTGAGTATTAGGTGGCGGGGCCCAGGCTTACAGATGTGATTACCCATTCAAATATCGACAAGCCCCGCAGTCCGCAGACCCACCACCCATACGTCCTCTGACACTTTCAATCAAAAAAAGTAGAAAAAAACAAAACAAACCAAAAGGCATTTTTGCGGAGACCTTAACTCACAGCTTGATTCAGAGTCAAATATATATTTAGGGGGGGGGGGCAGTGGGTTTAGCTGTAATGTCAGGACAGTTCCCCAATTAGCTCGTCTTAGGGTGAAGTCATCACAGTCTCGACCTACCGTAGCTCTGGGAACGTGTCCAGCACTTTTCTGGATGGAAAGATCGACAGGATTAGAAGTTTATGTGCTGCCCCGCTGGCATTGGATAGAGTGGCTTTGTCTAACCGGTCTGGCCCATACTCTTAAAAGACCATACATAGGAAATAAGAAGCGTACCATTCCAACCGCACACATGCCTTGGTTTGTGAAACCAAGCCTGGAAGAGGATATAGGTTCACTTGATCTTTCTGCAGGGGGGGGGGGGGGGGGGAGTGGGGGGGGGAACAGAGAAGTAGTTGTTTCTAAATAATACATTTGCTTTCGTCTGCGTTATGTTTACATGAACAATTATTGAACTCTTTACAGTTAAATGTATAGCCCTCATGCAAAATAAACATAATTGTCTATTAAAGCAAATATCACCCCATTTGTGAACCTGGTCTATAAGTTCATTGGATGCTTGCAGTCTGTCAATCTCAAAACAGATGAGCTGTTGCTGAATGCTGACCCCTAATAGGAAAAAAATATTGATGTCGTTCAGACTATCGGCACATGCCAAAAATTAACAAGTACAAAAGCAGCCATTTTCTCTCCATCATTTTGCACCTTCTCTAATCATCATCTTATTGAAAATTGTCTCCCAAATGTCCTGCCGCCCTTTCACCAGACAAATGACATTAAATTACATTACATTAAAATAAGAGGAATAGTTAAATAGCCTAACAAAGCTTCATGTCCACTTGTTCTAATGCTCTCCGTCAGTCTCGCATTATAAAACCCCATAATGATGCAATTTTTTTGAGCTCACTCATTGAAATAGTCTATGCTGAAAGCACATGGCCTGAAACTGGTGATTGCCTTTCCCAGAGATTTTCTCATTAAACTCCTCGTGCATCAGGCAGTTACCAATTCACACACACATAGTATTTCAGAGCAAGGGATTAAAACGAGGGCAAGAGATGGAGAAATAGGAGACAGAGAATGAAGATGACTCCTTGGCCAAAGAATTATGATATCGTCTAAAATAAGTTGGCCACATTCCTGCTCATGCACTTATGTCATAGCCGAAGTAATCCTATATGTATATTATCAGGCAATTTGCCCCATCCTGTGAAGCTGTGAAAACCAGATTTACAGCAAGCTGAAACCATTTACACAGTGACAGCACCCCAAAGTGTCATAAAATGCCACAGAAAATGTGATGCACCACAACTGGAAACCTAATACTGTTATATATATTTTTTTTTAAATTGCAATATACATCTGGATCGGCTCTCACTCTGGAGGAACTGAGGTGCTGTGCTCAAGACCGGGCCCGGGACATATGTTTCACGATGTTGCCCGTCTCGTTACGGTTCACATGTTTTATTCACACTCGGCTGCTTGTTTACTGTGTAAATCATGTGTCAGTTCACATGCGCGGGCAAGACATGCGCATATGGATACACTTTAACATGTTAATGAGGTCGTGTTAGAAGAAACGCTATTGCAGGTAAAATGTGGTGAGAGCGAGGAGTAGCGTTTAATCCGTTTGCTTCTTTAGGGTATTTGGTATAGATGCAGGTGAACGTCACCAGGATGCTTACAGCGCAGGTGATTGTGGTTAAACATGCACTACCAATGCAGAGAGTCCAGAGCTCATTATTTGGGTGCAGTAGGTCATGTGTGATGGAATACGCGTGCATGCATGCATGCATGCACAGATGCTCACACGTATGGAATGCCCGTCCACGGGCATGCATACACATTCATTTAGACACACGAGTGCACTAGCATGCACCCACACAATTGTCTTAATAAATGCAGCCACTGTCAAATAAAGAGGGAGTTATGATGACAAGAGTTCATTACAATTATTAAAAGATTAACGCAGATTATCAAATGTAATAAATGTAAGCGAACGAAGGTTTGGACATCAAAGGCGTCTTGTGTCGCAGAGATCACATCACATCTGCATGAAAAAAAACGGCAAACATGCCTCTGTCAATCCAGTATATCAAATGTTGATCTCCATGGACGATAATCATGTCAATAAAAGTCGCACCTTTAAGCCATGCCCTTTGTGAATTTTTCCTTTTACCTTATTCTCTCACGTGGCTTTGATTGAAAATGTCATATTTTCTTTCACGTCCATGTGTGGATCATTATAAGACTCTCTTGACCCTGTCCCTATCTCACTGGGGCAACATGAGTAAATAAAGGTTGAATTAAAACAAGACAAATATTGTTCCTTGGCCTCAAAGAGTTTCCCATTTCCTCAGACATGGAGATCTGCATCACGCCTCGCCATGTCTTGTCCACATTCACATACCCCAAAAAACACAATCACAATCATCCCCTCAGGATCAAATCAGAAACCAACTCAAAATGCAAACAGCAACGGAGGCCGTGGCTCAGGCAGCCTGTCAGCTCTGCTCACGTCTTTATCTTTACTCTGAGTCTTTCTTCACAGAAGACAAGTGGGCCCTGCCTGTGGCGTATGGAAGAGGGAAACGTCCATTCCAATATCCTGTCTGCGGCGTGTACTCTGGCCGTCAGCCCCACGTCTATCAGTGAATCTGGCTGGATCTGGTGTGGGGAGGATGCAGCCACGCTCATATCTGATGGTTCTCGTTGTTCGCTCTCTTTTCCCATTGAACATGGCAAGGACATGCAAATTACTGGGGAGAGGAGACACAGCGCCTTTGTGCTTTATGAGGTGTGTCATACAGAAATACAGTATGGAAAGTGTAAAAGTGTTTACCTCAGTATCTTTGGTTTTCATTTTTGGGGTTTTTCAAAGAGCCAGATTAAAAATGTAATGCAAATGTGTATATTTTTTGTAGTTGTAATAGTAATGTATCAGTAGCTTTTACCGCTAACAGTCTTTTTCGTGACCAACCCTGTCACAAGGACAAAAACACATTCAAGGTCTCTTCACGCTGAATGTTTTGAACCATTATTTTCCGTGAGTAACCACTAATGCAATATTGACTCAGAATGCCAGTAAGTAAACATCACGCCTTCCATTTGCACATACATTTCCACCAATGCACCATTTTTATATTCCCAAATTCATTGGGCTTGTGCAGTAGTTTGGGGAAACCAATTTTCCGGGAGACATAAATTATTTTTTATGATGTGTGAGCACTGTAAAGTAAAAGAGAAGATTAGAAGCATGATCACTTCGAAGTTCCTAAGCACTCGATTCACAAATGCCCCGTGGGGGCAGATGGGAGAGGAAAGTAGTGTAGAAAGATAGCAGCAGTGTCAGAAAACAAATGAGAGGAAGTGAGGAAAGGAAACAGAAGGAGAAAAAGAGACAAAAGCGACAGCTACACGTCAGCCAGAAAACTCATACATGGCACTCTCCATTTTGCCTCGCATGACCTTGTCTCCCTGCTAAATTCTGCACTACACCGAATTATTTCGTCAGTGAAGGATTTTTTATTTTTTTATTTTTTTCCACCTTTTTGTCTTCCTGCTAACACTGGCAACTCACCCTTCATTGCATATTATGTGGACACAGTGCCAAAAATATGCCCAGAGGTGTGTACCAGCCACCTAGCATGTTTACTCCTACCGCGCTCGTGCACTTCCAGAGTTTGTTTGCGGCTATAAAAAGCCCCCACCGGGCGAAAGCAAGCTTCGGGGAGTACAAAGCTGAGATTTATTGTTACACCAAACCACACGCAAAGCGAACCGGCTGAACGCTCCGACCCGAGGTGTAAAGTGATTTTTTTTTTTTTTTTTGCACAAACCTGCATTTATTGAATTGTGGAATTGCTCGAATAGACGGTGTCCAGCTTTGAAACTGCTGTTAAGGTGTAAAAATAGTCAGACATAAGAAAAGGGTAGTAGTTATGGTTGGACGGGTGCTGCCGTTTGTGGTGGATAACTATAGTTTGCAAAAACAGAAGGAAAAGGACACACAGGGACTATTGATAAATGTTATTCTGAGGATTTAATTCAGTGTATATTTATTGTTGTTAAACTGGTGAATTGTTTGTTCTCAACAAAAAAAGACTACAATAGGCTTCATGAAAACCATACACCAACATCACTTATGAACAAAGAAGAAAAACAACAGTAAATCTTGCAGAAACTGACCATTTTCAGTGTCCCTTCACTTTCTGCTTCTTAACGGTGATAGTAAATATGAGGAAAAAAACGAACCACCAGATTGTTTCGCTCATGTTATTGGTGTAACTTTATGCTTATATGAAATAAAACAGCTCGCATGACAGGACCGCTGCTACTGCACCATGGGAATCCTCACAGATGGAACAACTCAAGCCTAAATCACAACAATGCATTGAACAGTCAGTATCTGCACATCAACAGTAACACACTTTTATCCTCTTTTGTTTGCGCCCATCTAAGCTATGTCCCATGTTCTTAAGTGATAATCAGCTGAGGCTGCCAATATTTTGACTGTTGTCGTGAGAAGCACATTTCAGCGTGACAGCGTCTCATGTATTTTATAGTTTACATGGTTTGAAAAAAATATTGGGGAATTCAACTGTGGGCAAAAATCGAACAGTGCAGTTTAAACATACCCCATGGGTTTTCTTATGCTACTAATTGTTTCAAATACAGTATGCCGCCGAGTGTGCCAGTATTTCTTTTCGGAGAAAGAGGGGGGGGCGGGGTTGAGTTTCTGTTTGGGGCCCCTGTACAGAAAACTAAACAAAAAGAGAGCCCCAGTCACCAGCATGGGGTGCAAAGTGCAGCTGCCCTGCTAATGAGATTTTAAAATGGGCCATAATGCCCCATTAAATGGCCCCTACATGGAGAATTATATGCTTCGTGTGTTGATTTATTCAAAGGGGGAGGGGTTATTCAGCATATGTATGTGTGCATCTGTGTTTGTGTGTGTCTGTTATTAGACACAATGGCCTGCGGCTCGTTCGACTGTCAGAAAGCTGTATGCTCATGGGGCAACTGTCCTTTATCTTCCCAATCTGACACACTACGCACAATAGCACGTTTCGACTACGTGTCCATATTCAAATAAACACATTACCCCCGGGAATGGGGATCCATCAACAAGAATGTTAGGTGGCTGCTTTCCTGATTTACTTCATTTTATCAATAATCTGGGGACATGTCCAAAGTGTGGACATCTCAGTTCCCGATGCAACACCTTAAATGCTAATTAAGACCTTAAGCACCGCCACTGTCAACACAAAATGCAAACATGTCACTATTTCACTCATGCAGAACATGCATAGGATTGTAGTTCCCAGTAGCCACTAATTCCAAAACCTCACTTACTTGGTTGAGTGCCTTCGCAAGTGAGCATCACATAGTGCTAATAGCCGAGATAATGTTTTAATATACTGACTGTGTGCTTATAGAGGAAAGAACAAATCAAAGCGAGAATAAATTAGTAACAAAATATTTCGCTGGTTCATGAAGAGGGAAATAAAATGAGAGATGATAAGAAAAAAAGAACATTGAACATTCACCTCCACACTGAGTGTCTTAGTTAACACACTGAGAGAATGTGGATATTTGTGGATTTGAACAAGGACAGCTGGCAGCGGGACAAAAGTGAAAGTAAGAAATCAATGAGAGAGAACAAGAAGGAAGGAGATATATGTATATCTGTACAAAGACACACACAGGCACACCGTTTTCTATGACATAAAACAATCTCCGGCTTATATATTGAAATATCTATGTACTAAAGCACCTCAAGTCGCCCTTGCAGGAGGATTGGATTTAGGAACCTACAGCGGGCAGGATTCGGGATTAGGATCGAACTAGCAACCTTAAACCATGCAGTCCTCCAAGATAATTAAGAATGTGACCTTTATTTTCCCTTCAGTCTTCAATGTTTACTTTAGGTGCTTGACTTAACCGGCAGCTCCTGAGGGGGAAAAAAAAATCCGATCTTTAGAACTGATCATTTCCAAGAAATATTAAAACTGTTCCACAGTGAGCAAACCATCAACGCTAAGACAAACATCAAAGATTCAACACATTGCTTGAGGGTTCAACTCACAACCTTAGATAGATAGATAGATAGATATACTTTACATAGATATCATTTATTAATTCCGCAAATTAATCCCCCTCGACACACAATGATTGTTTTCACTACACTGGCTTTCCAGCCAAAGATAGCTTTAAGAAGTGTCTGACCAAAAGGCTTTCGGTATTAGAACTGTTAGTGGGTTTAAACCTCAAGGAAATTATAGCATTTTGATGTCTGATTTCCAAAAGTATGGACATGAAAGCTCATATCAACCCATATCAACCCACTGACACGGGTTCAATCCTCATTAGACTTACTGAACTCTGAGTGAGTGAAGTTTTGAGGTTGTAGGTTCAAGCCTTGATGAACTTTGAAGGCCAACAGCAAAATGAAAAGACGGAAGGATTTAAAAATTGAAGCACAAGTGTCTCTGGCCACACTTGCTGTGTTAGAGGGCTGGCTGGAAGTAGTCGGAATGGGGGGTTTGGACCTCATGAGACCAAGGCTACATCAATAGTACTGCATGTCTTTTTTATCACATCACACCTGCTACAGTTAGACCTGGCACTACTCACTCCCACTAAGCTGCTTCCTGTTTACACGGGCACATGCATGTTGGTATGCTTGAATGGTCATTTATAGACTTTTAAAGATACATTAAATAAATACAATACAATACCAATATTATTCTTACGCATGGTAAAGTGCTAATTGAGGAGACATAATTATTTGCACAACATTTGTCGACGCAAGAAGTTTGAATGCATAAAAAATTGGAGTTAAATCATCCATTGTTAAGAAAGCCTTTTGTGCTGCAAGTTCCCTTCATAGCAATGAAAAATTACAAAACCCTTTTTTTTTTTTTTACTATCTCAGTGTAGTCCAATCATCCACTGCTGGTAAGGTAGAAATATATGTGTGTGTGTGTGTGTGTGTGTGTGTGTGTGTGTGTGTGTTTTTGAGACTTTGTGTGTGTGTGCACATGAGTACCAGTGATAAGATCCACTTGCTCGTATTCAGCAGGGCGACCAGCTGCGAGGATGAGTACGTGCGTGTGCATTTGAACATTAGTGTGCTTTTTTTTACACCGTGTTGGTGTACGTGCGTGCCCCCCGAGTGTGTGTCTTTGCACTCTGTGCGTGGCTCTCAATGCTTCAGTGTGTGCATCGGACAAAAAAAATGACTGTATCTGGCCGGGGAAATGGGACTCTGTCAGAGTGTGAGTAGTGTGAGAGTTTTGGAGAGGGAGACAGAGACGAAGAGTTACGGGCCTGTCTGAAGCCATCTTTTGTATGAGCTATGTATGCTCTTTGTGGGGGGAAATTGAAAAACATTAGCATGATAAAGGCTGGCTAGGGCTGCCTCGCTGATCATGTGACACATTACTGAAAAAGCGCATAGATAGAAAATGACAGCCAGCTCATTCACACACACAAAAACCAATGGGTGTGCCAATAATATCTGGGAGCGGCAGCATTCATTCAATTCAACGAAAAAAGCGGCATCAGTTGACCGAAGAAAAAAAAGGAAAGAATAACACACACACACACACTTGTCGTCTTTTTTGGAAGGGGTGTTGTAAATACACAAACTACTGTGCTGTTCTCTTTTCTTTGATCTTTCCCGTCTTTCTGTAATTTGTGTATGTGCGCATGCACCTGTGGTTTGTGTGTTTGTGGGAGCATGCAGGCATCTGTGGGCCTCTTAATTAGAGAGTGCGGCTGGGCCAAGCTTGTTTTTAAGATCCCGTTTCAAAGCTGGAGACATAGAGGGCTTATTTCTGGGACGGCAACGTGCTGGTTCATCCACAAACCTTACTCGCTTGATGACTGACAAAACAGGTCGACAAGGACGCAGCAGGAGTGATTTGTACGTTAAAAAAATTGTGTCTTTAAGTGGTGGGATCCAGACAGAGGGCACGCTCTCATCTGTCCGTGTGTGACTCTCTAAAGGCTGACTGTAACCAATTTGGTGTGGGAGGCTTTATTTAATGAAGTAATGATTTAGGGGGGGGAAATATCACACATTTCCAAAAAGAGCCCAACATCCCCCCCTTGTGGAAGAAAATCAAACAGACAGTTTATGAACGCCATCATGCATTCAGAGATTAGGCCGCTTTCAAAATCAGGTCAGCTGAGATGATATCTAATAATAATTTGATGCAACCATTATATTGCTCTGTTTGTGTGATGCTTTCATATAATAGCCCCTTCATGGACCGTATATTCATGTGAATGTGCTCCCTTCTCGTAACCAACATGCTTACAGCATTATCACCCTTCCACCCGTCCTTTGTTTCTTTTGACATCAAAGCCAGTTGTCAATGATGGAGCTCATCCTAATTAAGCAGCACAAAATCAGCCAGATTTTTTTTTTTATTTGTAAAGGACAAGGTGAATAGTCAATAGTTTAAACCACGCTTTATATCCAACAATTAAGCGTGTATTCGGTTGCACAATGGTTATAATAAATGTTTGCGAACAAAATCAGTTCTCTTTACACAACTACTGGGTAGCAGGTTGTCCTTAATAAGCAGACGACTGTTCATTTACTTGTGGTATAACAGGTACAATTCCGGGTTATATGCCCATCAGCAACTGCTGCTGACTGCGAACAAACTCCAGGATTAATAATACAAATACAACAAAAATATCCACCAAGAGGTGTCACGCAAAGGATGAAAGGAGTCAGTCCTATGAGCTCCGACTCTAAGGGCGTTTCCTTCGGCACACTGATTGTCATTAAAGAGGCAGACGCTGTCCTCTAGTGACGAATCTCATTTTTGCAGCTTGTCTCGGAGAGTCCATTGTCTGTAGACCGGAGGGAACAAATTCAATTTTGAAAATGATTGAAGCTCTAAATGAATGCGTCGGAGACCGATTTACTCGCGAAGCTCTTCAGATGACTCGTAACTTTGTCATGACGGGGTTTTTTTTTGGAAGCCAGATAGCAGAGGATTCATCATTTTATTTTCAATTGAACTTTATCGCCCAATAAAAAAAGATAATCACAACTTAATCCAAACTTCTCTCATAAACCTTCTCTCTGAAAACAGGGCAAACCCGTGCTAGTTTTCAAATTGACCCCAAAATTAAGTATTTTAAGGATCCCTATGGCAAATTTGAGCATTCTATCGGCCAGGTCAGTTAAATATAACACAAAGATATAGAGAAAATGAGGGGGGGTCATTTATTATAGAATGAGGTATTAATATTTTCAAAATTCAAAACATGATCTTACTCAAAAAATGTCCACATTCCTGTTTAAACCAGTCACATTACGTTTTTGTGTGGATACTGCAGTAAAAAACATACAAACTCATTGTAGCTGTAATATTTCCTCCACTACCCATCCTCCCACCCGCCAGCCAGCCAAATATATTACAAGAGGATGGGGGGGGAGACACAGATGAGAGCTAGGGCACGCCACGCCACTTCACCTTCCCTCTCCTTCAGCCTGACAGGACCTGAATTACAGTAAATGATAGCCCTCCTCGGCCACAAAGCGATTTGACCTGCCGCCGTCTCTCTCCCCCTCTTTCTATCTCCCTCCCTCTCTCATTGCCCCCACTCCCCCCAATTGGTCCCCAATGGGTGGCCGAGGCCCCTCGGGACCTGGTCGAAAGAGACTAATGGAGGTTGGAGAATTGAGAAGGAAGCCCGTAGCAAACAATGAGCAGAGAACTAGCGCAATTTGCAAAAAACATACAACTATCAAGTGTAGCACTGAAGAGCCAAAAACGGAGTCGATGCAATGACTCAGTAAATAAAATATCTTCAGTTCAGATTCCTATCTGCTAAAAGAACAGGCAGAGCACTTACGGGAGAGTTTAAAACTACAACTGACAGTGTTAAACTACAATTTTTTATTCACAAAAAAAATAACATATTAGATAAAACATTGTAAAATGGCTGAACTAAATAATATACAGTACATAAACATGGAAAAGGAGTGAGTTATAATATATAAGGATGAGGATGTGCGGTTGCCGACATTGATGTTTTTATGAGCCTCTTGATATTTTTCAAATCACACCTTCATTCATGTTTTCCGTCACCTCATGACCCGTCGTTTTATTACTGCAAATCTACATTTAATCACAGAGCAAATGAAAAGGTAGGATTTGATGAAGGGGTTGCGGGGACGAGTGTGACGAGGAGAGTGCCTGACCTGCCACTGACCCGCGGCCCGAGGTCAGCCGTGTCACTCTTCTCATTTGTTGTGTCCCATGTGTTAGTGAGTTAGTCTGATGGAATAATCTTTTTTATTTATTAAGCTAAAGGCCTGGATATAATTGGTACAGGAGTTTCCGTTTCTGTCTGATATATTGTGGGGGTTGTTTTGTGGCTGCGTAATAAACTTCAAGAACATTTTTAGAAATAAGAAGCTTTACCTTTAATACTAATAGTTGAGTATAGTAATGAACGTTGTAATTTTTTTTATATAATATTGCAGTGTGTAACATATATCATTATAAACTCACTATTGCTTAGTGCTGATAAGTATTTTTTTACTCTTCATCCGTCGTCAGTGGTTATGTTTGCAGAAAACATGTCAATCTACCTTCCTAGAGGAAGAAACAAATTTACTGCCGGGTGATACCAGGTCAACATCAGCCAGATCCCATGGACACATTAAGTCCTTGCCCAGCCGTGTCTGCACTGCAATGTCGAGTTGTCATTCGTTATCATCCAGAGCCACCGAGTATCTTTGGGTGCATCACATTTACACACGACTACTGCACCCCTGTTTCAAAAGACTCATGCAGTATGAAGAGGAACAGTTAAATACATGGAAGCCGGATGGGGTTTTCCACCAAAGGATTCCTTTATATTTAAGGTCATTATGGCAACAACCACTTTATAAAAACATGTGGATATGTCTTTACTTTTAACGTGTAATCATTTTCTTTGGTCCTTATGGCACCCTGTGACTCGCTGTAATGCTGCTACAGAGTTTTAGCGAAATGCTCACCATAACTTCATCGTGTGTGTTCGTATGTGCGTCTCCATATTTGTGTCCTCTTTATCAAATCTTTTTTAATACAGATTTTTAAAGATTTGATTTGAAAATCTGATAAAAAGTTTATATATAAAATATAGTTGAATGCAATAATGTCATCAGACCAGTGGGTTGGAAAAAGAGAATGCTAGAATTATACTGAAGCCTAAATCTCAATTTAATATTTTTTTAGGGTTGGACAAAAAAAGTGTATTATTCATATTTTTGTAAAAGTTTTAATCAATATGAAAAACCATCCCTGTTTAAAGCTGCAAAACATATTGTGGCTCATCTGACTTAAATCACAAATGCCTTTATGCGTCGTCGGTCTGTCACTAGATGGCAGTCTTGTGTTAGTAAATGACTGGCAGGCAAATCTTCACCTAACCATCGGTTTCCATTGGCCTTGATACTTTGTCATTATATTTTCACTAAGTTTATGATAGAGTTAATTTATTAATTTATCCAAAAAAAAAATTAAATTCAATCATATAAAAAAAAATGTATATGATGTTATGATAAAGATACTCTGTTTTTCGTTCCAAAATTGATACAATCTATGACTGGGGTCAGTTTTTGGAAAATGTATTTTAAAAATATCTTGCCAAGCCTAGTACTCCACTTAAATGAATCAGCAGAGTGTCACTTTAATTATATACAGCAGGTCTGATGACAACAAACAGGTTCAACTGCAGTCACATAAGTTTTCCTAAATCACTTCCATGTCTTAAATAGTTTGCAGTGCTTTAGTATATTTAAAGTGGCCTAAATTGCAGGAGTGCCATTGTGGCTATACATAGGACAGTTTAACACTCAGTCTATAATGAGTCTGTTAACACATAATCCACTGTGCCGAGATGTTTATTGGGTAAGATGGAAGCCTAAAGGCTCCTATAATATGAGTTTGGCAGGCTACGTGTTTATTGGGTCTTACTGCAGCAATGACAAGGCGGGTGTTTTATTTAAAAATGCTGTTTGCTGCCACAAAAAAAATATATAATTCATGGCCACCACTTTTTTAATAGTGTATAAACTGATTGTCCTTTTGTTGCCTTTTCCCTCCTTTTATATACACAAAAGCATGAAAAAGCGGTCTTTGGCCTGTTCAACCCAACCAATCATCGTTGACCAGAACCAGGACACTGTTAACACTGTTTTACACTAATAAAGTTTGTTTCTGTTGGCACCTACACTGCCTATCCCATTCAACTACGCAGCTCATATGCTAATTATTCCTGTGCAAATGCATGAAGTGTTTCTCCTAAAAATCCACCACAAGTTTAGTGAGGCTCAGACATCATCTGTGTGCTGTAAAACACAAAATCCTAAAGCACTCAGTAATTGGCTGGTTGAGTCACAGTCAAGTCATGTCAGTTTTAGTTATATAGGCCAATATCACAAATTTCCCTTTAGTGGTTTTGCATCCTGTAAAGCCTGCCTGTCCTTAGAGACTTGAACAGACGGATCAGATGCCGTGCGTAGAGTAGAGCAACACCGCAGATTTTAAGAAAAAAACATCAGCATGGCAACGTTAAAGATCTATTATAAACATGCATATATAAAGACTATGATAAGTATGTCAAAAAAGGAATAAAAAATGTGGAAAAGGAAAACTTATTGGATACTAAAAAACAGTAAGGGCAGCACTTTAGTTCAAATTAAATAAGGCCAAATCGTTCAATAACATTTTCTTTAAACATACCAAAATACGCAGGAATGAAAAAAATAGCACTTTAACATGGATATATCTGCACCAGTGTTGAGCAACAAGCAAATTTGGCCATAGCCCCGGGAAGACTCGTCTTTGAACATTATTGTAATAAGCGACCCGTGCAGGGCCGCTGCTCTCAGGATGTGTAGCACAGGTGTTTTACAGGATTGTTCTCTTTTTTTTTCTTTACTGGTGACAGGGGAGACAGAGGGCCTGGAAACCAGTGAACGAAGTCCCACAAAGCCCACAGAGCCTGGGAATGGACCTGCAGCCATATATCTGCCCTGGTTCACACAGGCCCCCTGCTGCACCTATGCATGTGTGTGTGTGCGTGTACGGCTGTCGTCTACTAGCATTCACATTCTCTATCTTGGTCTTTCAGACTTATATGTAAGTGTAGGGTGTAAGTATTTTGTCTATGTACATATATGTGTTCCCTATGAATGGCTGTAAATAAGGCAAGGGTTTCATCATTTTTTTTGTCTTTTTTAACGAGTTAAGTTTCACCCAAATGTCTGTACAGTCAAAGAATCTCCTCGTGTTACAATTGTCATTTGTGACACATCGTAAATCATAAATACTTTTCTTTTTAAACGTGGGTTTTTCTGAACAGTAATAATATGTTAACATTTTTTAACAGTCTAGACCGATAACAGGTCTACGGGCTCTAGATGAAACACTGCAGAGTAAAGAATTATTCATTATAAATGAACTAGATCCTGTCTGTGGATTAAATTAATTTGACTGGACAATTTCCTCTAATTAAATCTTAATGTTACTGTCAGGCTTCAAATTTGTTTGCTAATTTTTTGCTTAGGTTGGGTGCACTGATAAATTCCTTTCTCACTTTAATCAATCATACGAGACAAAACTGTCCTCTAGGCCAAAAATATTGAGGCATGAATATATGTGTCTGTGTTAAGTGGTTGCATCTTACTTGTTTTTTTTAATATTTTAAAATATGCAATGTGCAAAAGCAAATAATAAATAAGGCAATACTGGCCTTAAATAATGTTAGTGGAATAATTCCCAATTCAACCTAGTTAATGTGTGCAGCTGATACACTGTTCAAATAACCTGGTCTATCATTAGAGAACATTTTGTCTCTGAAAAAGTAAAACTATTTAAGTGACATTCAAGAATGCGTCCGTTTCACTTTGTTTAATCAATAGATATTTCATGTTGGACCAATATATTTGAATAATGTCAGAAAATTATAGATTGGTTTCATTGCCAAATACTTATGGTATTTCCATTATACCCAGACAGACTTCAGGGTGAGATTCCAAACTGGGAGGTTTCATGTAGGAAAAAAAGTTAATATTTTACAGTAGTCATGGGAAAGAATCTCTGCAAATATGTTACTTTTTTTTTTTTTTTTACAAGCTGTTCTTTTCGTTCTCCAACTAAATTAGAGGTTGTCACTCGTTGGTTTTTGGTGTAATTTTATAGAATGTGAAATTGTTCAAAGTTCAAAATGTTAAGGATAGATTTTTAATGGAGTTCGGAAAATATGTGTTGGCATTTAAAGCTGATTGGATCTACTGCAAATCAAATGGTATCTGGTATCAAATGTCTCACTCATGTAATGTACATAATACAGCCCATGCAAATGATTCTGTCTTTCTACACCGTGCCTCTGCATCTGTGTGGTGCTGCCCAAATCACAATATAGGATAACTCCCACTTTCTTACAATAGAATATTTGCAGTTCACATAATCATTTTAAAGTCGCCATATATGTTTGAGGTACCAATGAAATAGTGAATTAAATTATTCAAATATTTTTATTTTAGTTAAAATAGAAATAAGAAGGACCCCCCTTTCATTCATCATGCCGTCATTTGATGGTTTTCTCCATTTTCTATTCACACGTTAGCACATTAGCAGGAGATATTACAAAGCCAGCTTATTCATCTATTGCTGCATTTTGCTATATAATAACGTTTGCTTCAGATGATCTTGACCTGCACTTCAAGTTTGCCTCGGAATGGATGTTTTGAATGTGGCTAAAAAACAAACCTCTTCTTCTGTTCATTCCCCTTTATTTCTTAATGCGACTCAAATTACAACCTACTATACCCACGATACCATCTATGACTACTGAGATAGGTGTTTGTCAGATTCATGCCTTATGACCTCAAAATGAATACTCATACTTAAAAAATAAGCCACAACCTGACCGTGCACATACATGGTGCACGCAGTACTTAAAGAGGTAGCACTATATACTGTGTGTGAGAACACAGACATCTGTGCATACAGTATGTCTCTCCTGAATGACTACATGTAAACATGCGGGCTCTGTATTTATACATCCTACTCAAATGACCATCTGATAGTATGTGAATGTGCATGCCTGGATGTGTTGTACGTGGAGTTTTTGGCTGTGTTCTAGTGTAGAAAACTGAAAATGAAAAAAGATTCTGGGATACGAACTTACAAGTGTAAGTCTGGTGTCACTGTATATACATTTGCGATTCACGATTCTTTTTTTTAATGAATAAAAAAAACAACCAGTGCAATCCTATTCTGCAGTGCAGCACAACCAAACTAAAATACATACATAAAATAAAAATAAATAATAAATAAAAAAAATAAAAAAATGTTTCTCTATAAGTGCCATTGTATAAGGTGCTGCAAATTACATAACTTACATAACTACCAAAAGTTGCAGAGGCTGAAATAGTGGATAAAATTATTATGCAATGGCCTCTCTTTACCGCAAACATAACTTAAGGTATTGTGAGTAAAATATAATAACAGGGGTGGCAGCTAAAAAAAAAATAAGTGTAATAGGTGACTAAAACACTGCCTTTTTTTTTTTTTTTTAGATACAGGGCAGCCCTGCTAAAAAATGTGGGAAAAGTTGTTGAGATCGTCAAACAAATGAAGAGACAAAGGCAGCCAGCTTGTTTTGTCTATTTATAATCCAGGGTGTGTGCTCGGAAACACTTTGAGTGTGTGTGTTTGACCCACGGTGTGAATTAGTCTGTCAACCCTATAGTAAACACTGTGCAGCACTTACAAGTTCTTGACAAAATGATACATACGAATAGATTGGACCCTGTATGTCTACGGTGACAACACATGTCATGTGTCATTATTTTCAATAATATGTTCTCCACTGCAACATTTTAAAGTTCAAAGGCCAACACACTCATTACCAAAGCCCTCCCTCTCTAGTCAGCCGCACAGCACTAAGGTGAGGTAAGGTTTAACCGTTGGTAATATTTAGTATTGGATGTAAGTCGAGAGTACAGTTCAGCTTCAAATCTCACGGTTGTCTTGTAGCCTTTGAAACAAATGATTGATTATATATTAAAAACACACGATTTTAATTGTTCACAGTTCTTTAAAGTAAGTGTTACGTTATTTGGCTGACAGTTGGATAGAAATGTAATTCATTTGCAGATTTGCAAACAAACACATGTGACCCCCCCCTTCCGACCCCCCCTTTATCCATCCTGCAGGCCGTTTTAATGAGATCGCGGATATGCACGACGCGCGTCCAAGTTGAAAGAATCAGTCACTGGTGGCAACAGTGCTGATCCATCAAGGATAGCACCTCTTACCCTGAAAAATTCTGCCAACTCAGGAGGGCAATTAACACCTCGGCAGCCCAGGTCAGAAATGAGCTGAAGATTTCTCCCCTGTGGACGCCTTGGTCGGCCGCAGAGCCGCAACGCTCTTTGCTGATGCACTGGTCTGTGTGTGTGTGTGTGTGTGTGTGTGCGTGTGTGTGTGAAAGAGAGAGAAAGAGAAGAGAGGGTTTCGTGACTGTGAGTCTGAAAGGAAAACAGAAAGTAAGTGAGTGAGTGAGTGTGAGTGAGTGAGAGTGTGTGTGTGTGTGCGTGTGTTGCTGCACGCGTGTTTGTTTGCTTGTGTGTCTTTGTGTGTTTGTCTGTATGCAGCGTTGACAGGCCGAGAGGTGTACAGGTAAGGTGGCCCGTAGGGTAATTATGTGTTACCTCTAGAGAGTGCACTGTGGGGCATTGTGGGTATTTTTGTTTGTCTAAGCCATTTCCTTTCCCTTTCTTTTTCTTTTTTTTCCCCCACAGTCGCTCACACGAATGAAATATCAAATGTACCTTAGCGACTCCTGCTAGGTCTAAAAGAGCATTCATCTGCATATTAGGATTGATGCTAGAGGGAAATGTGATCACGTCTCTGGACTCCAGACACATGTTCCTGAAATTAATATGCGCTCGATAGGCCCAGAGAAGAGGTTTCATGAATATTCATCAGGCTTAATGTGGATGTCTGCAACTGATATCGCTGTCGATTAGAATAGAACATTCTTAATGTTCTTAATTGGCCACAGTCCCATGACTGCATTAGGGTTTCATCTTATAAACATTCGACGTGTCCATTTCAAATCCTGCAGCCTAACCTCAGAATACTAAATCGCATGACCTTTGATCAAGGCAATTAACCCACTCTATCAATTATCAAATAAAGCATAACATGGCAGATTCACATTCACTTACAGTAGTCAGCTAGGTAAAGATTCCATCTTGACAGATCAAACTCAATTTTCCTTTTCCAGGGCCAAAGTACACTGTTGATGTCTACTGTCATCAATACATCAGGACTTTTCTTTGTTTTTATTAGTCAAATATGTCCGGTGTCTACAATTTACAGAATTACAGATGGACGTTTGAAGAAAAAAAACTTCGCTTATATCACATAGCCTCAACACCTGCCCCGACTTCCGTGAACTCAGACCAACTAAATGTAATCAGACAACCTAACTGCAGCTACCGGTGCTGCACACCTCTCGTATCCATCTGGGCCCTCATAAATAAAAAGGGGAATGCGCGGAGAGGGCTGTGGGTGGAGGGGTTCACACGGCGGCTGCTTGGGGTCACCATCCGTCATGGCTCCTTTGCAGACCAAAGCGAGCGGAGTCGCTCTGCGCCGGAGGACCAGGAAACCCGAGCCTCGGTTAGACAAACACATGCTACTTCCAAAATAACAATGGGCTCCTGTGACAGCGACCGGAGTTCTCCGGACAGACAGACATGAGGCACGCCGACGCTGAAGTGCACAGTGGGCGGATTGCATTACCGAGGGCTTGCAGTCCGAAGCGGCAACAAAATAAAACATACTCGGAGCAGGGGTCGGAGTGCGGGGGCCACAAACACAAAAGATAATCATAAGTGACAACTTCAGGATAGTCAATGGACCGTGTGTCAAGAGGACGGAACGGGTCAGGAGCGATTGTTTCCTTGCAAATGACACCCGAAAATGTAGCAGGGCTTTTGTCCTCGGGTGCATCTTCAGAATGCGGTTCAACTCCAGGCCACCGCTGGGTCTGTATCTGGACGACAGTCCGGGGATTAAATATAGCAGCTGACACAAAAGGCTGCCAGCTACCAGAGGGCGGATGAAAATACTTATCCATACCCTGAATATCAAATGTTTTTCCAGCTGTGTGTGGTATTTAAATTGTTTCACAAATATGCAATGTTTCTGCAACTCAAGTGTCAAAATATAAAAAAAGTGAGAGTTGATCCAAGCAGTGAATTTAGTTTTCTCTAGCTTGAATTGTAATACATGTTCAACTCGGTTTATGACTATGGTGCTTTTTTTTTTTTTTTTTTTTTACATTCAAGACAACTCTGAAAGCATTCAGGAGTTATGTATAGGTTCATTTATTATCACACTGTTATGATGGGGTAGTGAATCTTTTCCTATGAAGGGCATTTTCAATTATTGTACCATCCTTTAAAGGCCATACTGAATTATTGAACAAATATATCACAATACCCTTTCTTAACAATGGTAGTGATGATGGTGCTGACGTATTGTTAAAACAAAAACTTTCGAGAACAAATCCTCCCTTTTCGTAGTACCATTCATGGTTTGCCAAGACAACAATTCCAATTTCACGTAAAACTATGCAATATTAACATTACTCTCCTTTTAAACTAGTCACACGGGCTTGTCTTTTACTCACGACAAAAAAATAACCATTTGTCCATTAGTCTCATAAATGAAATTCCACATCTACATAAAAGCCACAACGATGCTTGTCAGCAATGACACGAATGGCCTTGGGGGCCACATCAAACTATCTTTTGGGCCGGATTCCACCCACCCACGCTGTAAAATGTGTACTACATGTGGAAAATAAACCATTTCGTAAAAAAGAAATGATATAGAAATGACAGAAAATCTTTATTGCGCTCTTCTTGTATTTGCTTAAAAAAGACGAGTAGGTCACAGACGTCACGGGTTCAAAGCAGCAACAAAAGCCACCGTGCATTTGTTAATTCACTCTGGTTACAATGTGTAAAGTATTTCACAGTAGGAAATGTTCAGTCAGCTCGGAGCAGGTATCTGTCAGCAGGCTGTATCCTTTCGGGTAGCAAACGGAGGAAGCAGCCTTGACCAGGCCTTTCTGCCCTGCACCGCCACCCAGCTGCCCTGGAAGGGCCGGGCAGTAAATCCACACTCGCAGCAACACACGCCCATACACACACACACCCGGCACACAAATGTATCTGCACCTGCACTCCCATGAAGTTCTCCTGGTGCATGCGTAAGGCGCTGATTGAAATATATCAACAATTTTATCACAGTGGCAGAGTTACTACTTAAACATCGTGTTTAATGCTCTCTGTTTCCTGGCAGCAGGAAAATAATAAAGTAGATCCCACCATTATCTGCAATATGCCGTTTATACAGTTCCAGTAAACTACACCTGACCGCCTCCACACACTGGACTTTTTCTTGTGCAAAGTTAACACGACACCACTTCCCACTATGCAGCGGCAGAGTTGGCGGTGGACATGGACCAGGTGTTATAAAGAGACCATGGGTTTCATGAGAAAATAAGGCATGTTGGAAACAAAGAGTCTTCTAAATCTCATTAACCGGTTTATTTCGTTCACAAATTTTGACCATTGAGCATCATTTCCATTGACAATGAAGGAACTATGATATATGAATGCGATGAATGTGTGGTTTCACTATCCTTGTGCGAAACAGTGAAAGTTAGAGACTTTACTTTTTTACCTTAATAAGCAAAGTCATTTTGGACGGTTTAACTTTTGGGGAAAAAATTATGGACCCTGAGTTTGGTTAATGAGAAAAAATGTGAAAAAGATACTCACAAGTATGTGTGGGTGTGTGTGGGTGGGTGGGTGTGTGTCTGTGTGCGTACTTGTGTGTGTGTGTTAATCAGCAAGGGCTGTGGCAGCTAACCTCCTTCCTCTTCCCCCCCGGCTCCTGTACTTCTTCCAGCTGCTCAGATTTACAGGTGCCACTGACCTTTTCATCATAGGAAGTCTACACAACTGCCTGGGCCTCCCTCCACCAGCTCTCATCCATCCATCCACCACTCCGCCTCCTCCCCCGCCCTGCCTCAAACACCCAACCCACCTGCTCTCCTGCGACACAAAAAAAATAAAACCCCTCAGCTGAATAGCAGCAAGAGAACCGGCTCCGATTTGCAGTCGGGAACGGCAAAAAGAATGGTTCGAGGTGACCTCCGTGATCACCAGCATACATCTGTCTCCAATAAGCCCACTGTGAGTTTTTTACTGGGAATACAAGTTAACAGGAGGGTGTACTGAGACACTTGGTGAATGTTACACCTGCCGATTTATTTTATTATCAAACACTTGTTTCAGGGTTTATTTTTATAACATTTTGTGTCTGTGTGGCAATCCCAGCTCATGTCTCTGAATTAATCCTTAGCGCCAGAACAAACAGAAAACCACAGTGTTTCATAAGGAAATATAAAAAGAGGAAATAGTTTTGAATACTGAGCCCTGAAAATCGAGTTCTAACTGATGACTTTGACTATTGTTTTTACGATTATTTGGAGATCTGGAGACACCCCTCTTCCTTAACATGTCAGGAAACCCTCGGTTTTACAGTATATCTGTTTTATGTGCCTATTGACTGACTTGATAGCCCCTAGACCACAGGAGCACATAGCAAAGCTGACTCACACTGTGCCATTCAAAGTGACCGTTAACATCTCCCCACCAGATAGATTAGTGCAAATAGCCTCTTATATGCCTGAAAGCCAATTACACCTCCATTCTTGTAATAATGAACTCATGAACCCAGCTTTATTGGAGAAGCCTGAGAGATTGGAATCAATATGAATGGACTGGAGAAGCAAGAGGCACAGGGAGCTAGATTCACTGCACAAAGGGAAAAGCTTCCACAAACTTGAATTTATTCGGATGTCAATGGGCTCCCGATTAGATCAATCTAACCTGCCGGCTCGGCCTCTATTGCTTATTTCCTGGGAGTGATAGAAGTACTTGAAGTAGACAAATTCCGCTGCTTAAGATGGATATTTACACATTTATATAACAGGATGTCATGGTAATGGCAAAATAATTAATCTATGTTAGGGTTAGAGGTCCTATCTTGAAATTGTGCATAATATAGCTATTAGTTCCTGTGGATTGAACCCAGGGGGATCATTCAGGGGTCTTGATAAGAGAGGTGAGGCGGCTAGGCACAATTTGACACTTGCACACACACACACACACACAAACACATATATATAACCGTCCCGGACTCTTGAAAGGAAAATGGAACTATCCCAGCCTTTAGCTCAAATGGGATCAAAGTCCATTGACCCCCTGTTGTCCATTAAAGAGAATTAATTTGCCTGCATATCAAAACACTATTAAAAGACTGAGGTCAGAGTCAAGTAGGGGCTAGAATGCTATTGATTACGTAGGTCGCATGCATGCTTAGAGAAATGGAATTCACTACAAAGACATTTACTGGACATTGCCGAATTAGCCGTCTATAAGGTTGGACCGCCAGAGAATCGGGAATATCAGTGGTACACACAGTGAGCTCGCCACAGCATCACTACTGTCAAACAGAATAAACACATCTGTACAGAAACATTTTTAAAAGGTTTTAATTTGCTGATAACGTCTAAGCTAGACATTAAGGTTTATTGTTTCTACATGCTATATTGTTAATTGTAATAATAATAGTCATTGTTAATATTTAAGTTAAGCACTTTGTTTTGCAATGCCTGGAGAAAGAGTGCTGCTAGACTGACCAACTGATTGTTTGCCGTAAATATTAAATATTTGCACAGCTGGGAGTTAGATTTCAGCTACTGTGTAAGATTACTTGTTACTTCTTACCAAAATATGTCTTCTGTCACTATTTTACTATCTAATAAAGGTGAGCTAAACTGAGGATCATTTAAGTTGAAGAATATCTTGTCACGGATTACCAGTGGATAATTACTGAAATTAATTCAGAGGCAAACAAAGCTGGAGAGCAATTAAAAGAGACATCAGTGCCCTTTATTGGAGATTTATGTGCAGACCAACCAGCTACGATCCCCATGTTTAACATTTGACCTTCCAAGACTTACCACTTATTATATACTAAGGTGATGTTCAAAGTTGCTTTAGAAGGGGCTTTGCACAAAAAAAACAACCACACATTCTGTGTGGTCTGTGTGACTTTAACACACAGCTGCCTTCCTGCTTCCCTAATGGATAAATCCCATATTTATCAGTCGGAGAGTTGAATGCCAAGATGTAAAAGGGGAAGTGCAGAGCTTTCCTGAAACATGACCACACCTGCCCGCAGATAAATAATAAATCATTGAAAACCTTTTTTTGTAAATTACTATGGGTGAAGTTTTTTTTCTCTACATCCGAACGTTATCTGACTGAACAACGCCTTGAAAAGGCCATTTCATATTTCAGATTGTGATTCTGATAGAAAAACACAGCATTTCACAAGCAAAACATCCTTCTAGCCGTAAACATGCGTGTTTGTTTCACAGAGACTGACCGAAACAAAGGCTTTGCGTCGGTGTCTCACAACTGTGCGGTATTGCATTGTATTGTGTTGTGTTTTGTTGTCTCGGCTGTAAACTCATCCTGTGCCAATTCTTAGAAAAGCCCAATGACGCCACCTTGCCTACTTGAAGGCACGCAAGCTTACACATACAATGCTCCCTGGCGTCGGGATTTTTGGGTTTCATCTCTGCCCCACCTAAAACAAACACATTGTGTGTTAAACTCACAGGTGCATTTAAGACAAGGGGAAAACGTTATTTAGTTAGTTAGCAAGATGGCCCATGCCCACTGAGTGCCCTCTGTTGTGGAAGTTTTGGTGCGGCTTGTCCCTTTTCCTGGCAAACAGTGCTGTACCTGACGCCTTTCCCTAACATGGGGATAGTGGCACGGGATACTCAGGATGGGACGTAACGGCATTCAGCACTTCCTTGCGTCAGTCCCCTCCCTCTGAAGTGCAACTCTTCCGTGTTTTATTGCGAGGCCCGGGTGAGTAGAGAAAACAAACGGGGGCCCGACTCAGAAGCTTTGATCTCCCATTTCCTGGTCCATTATTTACGTCTGTTTCTCACGAAGCATTTTTTTCTGTCTCTTTCACTTGATTACTATGCGCTTCCTCGCACATTTTCAGGCTGACCCCTAGACAATGTGTTGCACTTTAATGGTTTCTTCTTGCAGGAAGCTATAAAGGCCTTTCGAGTTATTGTGGTTGTTTTTTTTCCTTTTTGTTGGTCTGTCTAACATAACAGCCAAAACGATATGAAATTACAAAAGCTGGGGCAGAAAATAAGGATAATATAAAAAAAATATTATATAATATAAATATATTTCAATGCAGCGAAAATTTCAAATGTAAAACTATATAAAAATATTATAAATATATAAAATAAAATATATTTTTTATGCTACTAAAACATTTATTTATTATTATTTTTAATTACATAGTGTAAAGTTAGGTACTAAGAGAAGAATCTGTTCTGGATTATGGTCAGATAATTGATTATTAGACTGGACTAAAGTGTTAACAATGTTAAGAAAAATTGGAATAAAGTGGTTAAAGAAACAACTTGTCACTTCATAAAAAATTTACACTCTGTAGCTGGTCTGCCCAACATGGGAAACATACCAAATACGCACGCACGCATGCACGCATGCACACTGAAACATTCAGACAAAATTCGAAAATCGCTCTCATGGAACATACAATATGTTTTTCTAACTTTACTACAAGTATAAAATATTACGAGGACAAAAATATATTACTTGAATGTGTATCGTCCAAGTTTGTGGTAAGTAGTTAAAACCTCTACATCCAGACCACCTCTGAGCGAGACGCAGCAAAATATAAGAACGGGAAAAGCGGAAAAAAAAAGTTTGATGAAATGACCAAAAAAAAAGAAACTGAAAAGATGATAGAGCATCTAGTCAGTTGCAATTAACTAGAGTTCAACGCAGCTCTGATCGGTGGCCTGACCAGCAGATCTCTCACCCTGACCCATGTGCTCTCACCAGCTCAGCAGATAGCTCAAAAAAGGCCTGTCCTCAGTGGAAACCCCTGCCCTGTTTGATCCAACATGGTGGATGTCATTAGGGACCCTGCCACTGAGGGTCACCATGGGCTGAATTTGTCCCAGGCTGAATTTGATGTACGATCCAGGGGTTTTTTGGCGATGTTGCACATAAAAACACACAAACCCTTCGGTTTCTCTACCGTTGTGCTATAGAGAGTGTGTGTATGTGCATGAGTGGGAACATGGGCACTGTGTCTATGTAAAAATCACCAATAGCCCACCTCGCCCTTCATGATCCTGCTTGATGGTGTCCTGTTGAGTTATGGTAAACAACTTGAGCTGGATAAATACTGAATTGAACTAGTGAGGTCCATCAAACATATTAACAAAAAATATAAAAAAAAATGCTTTTAAAATAATTCAACCCATGTATACATGCCAACAATCTTCTGCACTGTCTAATCAGCATATCTTGCTTAACACCACACAGTGTCAGTATGCAGAAAACCGCTGAATCAAAAGAAACCAAAACCTAGAACAATCACACATCTGACTGCAATACACATTTTTAGGTGCTGCCCTACATACGTGGAGATATAGAAATTGATTTGCTGCATTCATTTACATTTGCTATGAACGTCACACATACCACATTCAGTTGAAAGTATTTTCCTTGTGGGGATTTCTGTGGTTTTTGACATTTTTGTTTTAGCATGTTTGGGTTTATTTTGTTTGGTTTTAGTTGACAGTCTCATGGAGAGTCTACGGTTAATTGATACAACAGCATGCTAGGGGCGAGGAGCTGGAGTCGGTTTCAAAACAAATCTACAGTGTGGTTTGTGCTTTAATGAGCTGTTTTATAGCTGTGGCCAATCAGCCAGTCATCTGTCATGATGTCTTTCCTTGCATCCGCCACTCAGGTTCCAATATCAGAAGCACTTTTAAGCGCAAACGGAAAGATCGGACATCATGACATTCACTCGCCAAGAACACGTCACAGGGCAATAATTGGAGCTTGTTCTCGGGGTATTTAAGCAGACATAACTGGGTCGAAAGATCCTGTACAGGGAGGGGGGGGGGGCACATAAAAGAGCAAAGGGGGCAAAAGTGACTAAGAGCCAGGCAAATTCGAGAAAGCAAAGCGGGGAAGTGAGCCGGACCATCGCGTGTTTGCGAGCAGCAGTTGGGACCCTGATGACAGAGTGGTCTTTGGGAATTTAAGAGCAAGGGCTCAGAAGTGGGTGTTTCCCTCCGCAGAGGACTGGGCCAGGAAGGAAGGCTTTGGCTTTCAAAGCGTCCACAGCTTTATTTATATTACATATTTTCAACGCCAGGACTCTTTCAAAGGGAGAAGAGGGCTGTTTTCCGATTTCCAACACGGTTTGCCCTCTGTCTTTTATTTCCCCCCCCGCTCTGTCTCCAACAATGTATTTGTTTCCGGAGCAACGTTCACCCAGGGCCTGCCTGTGAGGACTGTGTTTACCACTGAAAGATACAGTCAGAGTGTTATTGTTGAACGTGGAGAGAGTGATGGGAGGTTGCGTGATTGTTTAGCCTCACCTGTTTTCCAGTGGGTTCCCCAGCCAGAGAGGGATGGCTGGTAGAACAATGGTACAGAGGCCTTGGAACAACTCTACGATGAAAGGTACGGGTCTCGGCACCAGAGACATCAAGTCTTTCTGATGAAAGTTTTTTTTTTGATTATGTTTTTTTATTTTATTAAAGGCGTTTGTGCTCCCTGGCTCACATCACTTCACAATGAAAGTTAGTCAGGGTTATATTGTTGTTTTGTTTTATGACTAGGGTGTCAACAGACACACTTTATAAATACTTTCAGGGGACCCAGGGCTCACAGTGGTGAGTATTAGTTCAAGTGTAAATAAAGATCTCAATGGAAAATCTCACCAAATATTCAATTCGCCATGGGACAAACCTTGACATGACACTACTGGAAAAAAATACTCGTGCACTGAGTTTGGTTGGTTTGAGCCACATGTGTAAGCTTCTATATTTCCAATGGGTTGCAAAGAAACATTTGGCACCAACGCTCCAAAAAGTTACAAACAGCGGACCTACCGACCCTTTGACAGGTACCACCCCCTGGCCTGCCACGAGTGGCATCATTAACCATCGTTAGGCCAAGACAGCTTCTGATAAATTAGTCATCCATCAAAGGCTTCTATACCAACAAGAGTCCCCTGATCATTATTGGAGGCAAACAGTGGTGTCTCGTGGTGGGCTGTCAACCTCCCACCTCCTCCCATTTCTCTATTCTCACGGGAATGGACCAACCCCACAGCCAATCAACATTCAGGCCTCAGGAGGATTTAAAAACAAATGAAAGGAAGGGCTACTCTTCACCTCTATCAGCCAGGGAGCGAAGCTGTCGAGCTCCGGTCCAAAACTGTGGTAACGCTCTAAAAAAAGGGGATGGCATCAACTTCCTCTGCTTCTTCCCCTGAAGGTTTATGGGACATGTGTACAGGTTTGTGGCTGTAACAGACGCAGTGAACTGTCCTCTGAGGACTCCACGTCTGCTTTTAAATGTCTGAGGCAGTTTGAGCAACAGGATGTAAAAAGGAAAATACGTAAAAAACGGACCAACAAATGGACATTGAGGTAGTTCTTTTTCACGCCTGCAAAATTGATAGAATAAAAAAAAACATTTTTGACTTGGTGCTTGTTTATTCTACCAACAATAAATCTAATCTAATCGAGATCATTTTAACAAAAGCATATTTTCACTCTTCAGTGCCATTCTGACCTGCTTACTCAATTTTAGACAACTAGCTACAGATAACACTAAAAATGCTTTATATATATATATATATATATATATATATATATATTTACATATGTACCCCAAATTTGGTCAAACTGACCTTGGTATTTAGTCAAAAATCTAAACTAGCTTAGCAGAACTTTGGGAATATTTATATAAATAAAAAAATATGTATATAAAATCAATAGGTGACTTCAGGTAAAGACTGAAGGCAGAATGGGCCTCTGCATCGCACTGCTGAGATGCCTCCCCGCCGGCACAATGCTTAATTAATTAAGAAGGGGATGCCAATGCCCCCCGGGACCCTGGGGTAATCATACAGGGCAAATTAAGGCATGTTCAGCTGTGGGCTTGGAGTGGGGCGCCACCAACGCTGTTGTCATCGTTGATTAATTTCTCCGTATAGATCCCAACACCACTGTGCATGTGTAACCTGTCATGGAGCACCCGTGTGTCTATTCATCACTGCCTGGGAGGTGTTGTGTGTGTGTCTGAGTAGGCGTATGTCACAGTGTGTCTATTTGTGTGCTGACGTAGTGCACTTTTGCGTGTGTGTGTGTGTGTGTGTGTGTGTGTGTGTGTGTGTGCCATTAGGCAGCAGGTGGTCATGTCTTTCACTGTCTGTCAGTGTGTGTGTGTGTGTGTGTGTGTGTGTGTGTGTTGTGTGTGTGTGTGTGTGTGTGTGTGTGTGTGTGTGTGTGTGTGTGTGTGTGTGGGTGTGTGGGTGTGTGTGTGTGTGTGTGTGTGTGTGTGTGAGCAGTTTGAAACAATAATATGTAGTTTGTATGTGTGGTACTCTGTGTGTATGCATGGATGTGTGCCTAGTGTAAATATGAACTCCATTGCATCCTCATGCCTGTGTGTGTTTGTGTAAAGCAGGCAGCACAGTCAAATAAACAAGATGGTGATGCCTGATAAGAACACGGGATGATACCCAATGAGAAACGGCTGATAACATCCTGGGACAGGGCGGGAGGGGAGGACTGTGAGGAAGTCTATTGATTAGCCTTATTACCCAAAGCATCCATCTTGGGGCTGAGTGAGGGGAGGGAGGAGGAGTGGGAAATTAGCTGGGTTCCACCTCCGTTGACGGACTGATTGCTCTGGGGGCCCTGAGGAGAACAAATGGCCCCCGCCTGTCTACACACATAGACACTTATCATCCAGAATTTCTTCTCCCACCCTCATTTCCACCTGCCTTGTACACTTTGCAGAGGAGTACACGACACACATCGAAAGATATGCATATCAAACAACAGTTACACCTAATACGACAAGAACAAGAAGAGTCCGTCATTTAGTCACCAAACTTTTACAATATTAGTAATTGACTATTTCACGTCCATATTGCTGACTATAATTTACTTAAATTTAATTAGCTGTCATGTACAAACTATTATTCTCAAAGGTGAATACTTGCAAATGTCTTTTATTAATAGCTTTAGTGTCCTATCCCTAGTAATAAAATAATATTTAAATAAACTAAAAAATAAAAAGACTTGTGTATTCGCTCGATGCAAAAGCCTTTATTTTTCATAATATGTAGCTATGTGAATTTGGATTTCTATCATTTTCTATATTTATTTATTTATCTATTTCTATGTTTTTGTCTATTTCTTAAAGTCAGTTAATTTCCCATAACTATTATTTTATGGTTGTGTTGGTGATATGTTTTAACTGTTAATATTGTTCACTAAAAATGTATTGTCCGTTTAATAAATTAGTTCCTTTGTTCTTTTGGGGACTCAGTGTTGATCTTCATGGTAATAGTTTATTCGTGGCAGAATCAACAGTGTAACTAATGTGACAGTTAGTCCATAAATTGTGAATAATGAATCCAGGATTTGTGTTACTGGGCTCCTTGTTCCTTTTGTCACTAGTCACTATAATATACTGTATATACACAATATTTTCCTACGTAGGGGGAGGTAAAATGACATTTCAAACACATGTGAATCACTATAATTTTGTGTCATCACCACCTCTAAAGTGCATAAATAACCCAGTCATAATTCAAGAGTAACTACAGTGCATTATTTGGTGTAGAGAGAGATTTCAGGCGTGATCTGCGTTTATGGTGTCGATATCTTTGACTGATAATATCACCATCACTTTACTGTTTCCCCACTGCTTCGAGTAAACTCACTGGGCCCAAGAATGACTTGCTAATTTGTACTCTAGGTAAAATAAAAGATAATCACCGAGGGTATTTCTTTTTCATGAAAAAAATCCAAGCAGCCACTGACAACCGAAATTCACCATAATCTAATTATCTTTAATTGCGATGTGCAACCCACTCTGCGTTTCTAATCAGCAGTAATCTGCACTATGTACATCATGTAGTCACACTTGCTTTATCCAATGTCCCAACATGCCTCTCCACACAACCCTACAATTTCTGTGTTAATCACATTTAACTGTAATGATCCACTCTCACTCGCGTATTGATGAAACCACTGCAATTACTTAGCTCGATATTTCCCACATTAGTCGGCCTTAGCAGTGTTTCACACATCCATTTATCTGCATGGGTTTTTAAACAGCATACAATTGGCTTCAAAGTGCATTCATATTTTATTCTATTGAGATATTGCTTCGCTGATGGGCTGCCAGTAATTCATAACCCTAAGCAGGCATAATAGCCCAATGAACATGGACTTTCCTGATAGGAAAGCTGTTTCCAATGGAAGGGGTTCCTCTTCCGTTGCTGAGCGAAGAGACTAATCCATTCAATTACGAGTTTCCCCGTCAGGCCGCTATGAAATATGGCGGTTGTTTTCCAACAGATGGTAGAAAGATGATGAAAAGCTTTTGAAGACATTTTTTTTCACAGATTCTGCATTATCACTTCTTGTTTGTGACCAGAGACGGAAAATTACTTCTGCGAAGTGCTGAGTTCTGTGATGCCTAGGTCTTTTTTGGGTCGCCATAGGTGGGACCATTTTAGTGCTCTAAAAATGAGGTCATTTTTTTTTCTGCTGTTTCACCAAATTTTGCAGAGGGTTCAGGGCGGGAGCATCTGGAGCCATCCAGCTTTGCTATTTCCTTTCCGTTGAACATCCCTCCATCTTGTTTTCCATGTACAGTGGTTACAAAAGAATCCTGCAATTTACTTCAAAATATACACATTTATTGAAGGAACAGTCTACATTTTATCATGTTATGTGAAATTTCTTCCCATGGCTTTATTTTGTACTGAATTCATTAATGGTTACCATCACTAATGTTCATCTAATGCCAATTATCAGCCCCTAGCATCCTCCTCACAGCAAACCAATTCATATGCCAAGCCCTTCTCCACTTAACCCAGGGTAAAAATCGTTATGTTTTCCTCTGTTTTCTGATTGCATTATTCTTGGTTAAGAAAAGCCCCTGATTCATTATGGTACTCTACTTGCAGGGAGGGGGAGGGCTGCTGTGTTAGTGGGATCAATCAATAGCCATCTTCCCCTGGCCTTACTGTAAATGTGCTAAAGTATTTATGAATTAATTGACTTCCTCCGTCCAAATAAGAGAAGCCCCACAACATCTCCTGAGCTGCGGTGTGGAGGTCATAGACACACTTGGTAATAAATAGAAAGGGGCGATTTTTAATGACAGTCAGGCTGGTGGTTACAGCAGATTAAATGTTGATGAAATGACAAAGGGAGAACTGAACTGAGCTCGTTACTGTGAATGTTCTCTGCATACGCACAGTGGTAGGGTTGGTAGCAATTAAAGATTACAGGAAAAAACGGACTTTCTTCTCTGACTTGGTAATATGGGTAGATTTGATCTTTTGTCTTATATTAAATATTGGAGGATCAGCCATTCACTATTAAGAGTCAATTGTGGACATTTTCTTTCTTTTTTAAAGTAATAGTAATGTGAAATGCTCGTTGGGCAAAACCTGAGGATTGTGTTGATGGATTGGTATGTGTGTGTCACATGGATCCATTGAATTTTGGCGAAGGTCAGTCCCATTGTGGCCAAGACTGTAATAACCATAGTGATAGATTGGACTGGAGAGGAGGGGAGTATTTTTAATGTCTGCATCACTTCATAGCGCGTAGCACTGAGGTGTGGCACAGAGTGAAGGTTACACATTTTGACCCGAGAGCTATGAACAAAAGAGATGCACTCTCTAAGCCTCTACGATGCACTCAGATGTGCAGGTGCTTGTTAATCAAATCGGGATGGACTTAACCATATTCTGTATAAATAGCCATCAAAATCACACATCACATCATTCAGAGTCCGCAACCTCAGGAACTGCAGAGGGACATGGATGAAGGGTTCCATCTGTGCTCATAGAAAATTTAATATTGCACACTGGCTTCAAGGTTGTCCACCGGTCCGTTTCTGTGGAATATTTTTCGCCATTCACCAAAGGCCACAAGGAACAGAAGCGTGATTGACCACAAACAGCCCAAAAGCTAAAAATGACTTTTGTCAAATATATTGCCAAATATGTGTGGTGGTCACAAGGAACACAGGGGAGAGTGTACAAGAATAATTGACTTCCCAGAGTTCATCACAGATCTAGATATGATGCATTCAGATTGGTCATGAATCTTTTCAAGTAGATGATTTGGCAAAATATAAATCTACATTACCATCTACTCCTGTGCTTTGCCAAATTAGTTCATGAATTTGTCACTGTTTTCCTATGGACGGCACATATGGAGTCTGTTTGATGGTAAAGGCTCGGTAAGATCAAACAAATGTTGTGCAAATACTGGATAACCCTAGATAACTACGACACAGATTTCATTTATGTGCATATTTGTACTACAAGCCAAGCCTATGTCTAAGTTGCCACTCTAAATTGCTTTGAGAACGTTTTCCAATCTGGAAAAATAGACAAATGACAAAAAATACTGCACAGTCAAAAGAAAGGAAAACTATATGTCACTCAAATCCTATGAAATATGACTCAGCTACAGCAGCAACAAGCTTTGGAATATATTCATCTGAAGGACCGTTTCTCTCGCTTCTGTGTATTTCAATGCTTTTACCTATCTGAAGACGTGGGGAGCAAAATTCGGCTTCTGAGGTTGGATATTTCTGATTCATCCCAGATTATGGACCACCACTGTTTGAGTTGAATTACTGTTACCGGGGCACCCGCCGTACATCGGCAGTCTGTATTTGAAGCAGCCTAAATCATGTGATGTCACAAGATTCATTTTACACGCATTTTGCCTAACCCCACTTGGCGTAGGAGGCTCCCAAACACTTGGGTGGTATAGGGGGGGGGGGGGGGAGGGGGGGGAGGGGGGGGGAGGGGGGGGGAGGGGGAGGGAGGGGGAGGGGGAGGGGGGTGGTGTAGAGAGAGAGAGAGAGAGAGAGAGAGAGAGAACAGACATTTTGTTTTATTTTATTCTTTTTTTTTTTTTCTTTTTTTTTTTTTAAACGGGAAACATGTTGAACAAGACTCTTCCCCTGCCATGGTCTAGCAACCGCGGGAGGAGAACAGAGTAACCAACCACCCTGAGAAAACATTGTGGTTCGACCACCACTTATGACGCTGGACTGGATGTGAAGGGATGCTGGTGGGTGGGTGGGTTTAGGGGAGAAGTTCTCAAAGGACAAAGAGAGGGTGGGTTTGCCTGCAAACGAACCCTCTACATGGCTGCCTTAATAAATCTGCAACATCCCCAGCTGTAACCAAAAAAACTTCCTTTGCAGCCCAAGAGAGTGAAAGACAGGGGTTCACTTTTTCCCCTCTTTATTGGGGGGGAGGGGCAAGATTCTGTTCCTGTTTGGGTACCGACCACAAACTTCGCCACCTTCCAGCTGTGATATTAAGTCTTTTCTGTAAGGTGAGACCACACGGGAAGCCCTCTCCCCCCTGACAGGGGAAACCGAGAGTATTTTTAGTGGAAAAAATCTCTTCCAGTTTGACTTTTTTTTTTTTTTTTTTTTTTTTTTTTTTTTTTAAACGGGAAACATGTTGAACAAGACTCTTCCCCTGCCATGGTCTAGCAACCGCGGGAGGAGAACAGAGTAACCAACCACCCTGAGAAAACATTGTGGTTCGACCACCACTTATGACGCTGGACTGGATGTGAAGGGATGCTGGTGGGTGGGTGGGTTTAGGGGAGAAGTTCTCAAAGGACAAAGAGAGGGTGGGTTTGCCTGCAAACGAACCCTCTACATGGCTGCCTTAATAAATCTGCAACATCCCCAGCTGTAACCAAAAAAACTTCCTTTGCAGCCCAAGAGAGTGAAAGACAGGGGTTCACTTTTTCCCCTCTTTATTGGGGGGGAGGGGCAAGATTCTGTTCCCGTTTGGGTACCGACCACAAACTTCGCCACCTTCCAGCTGTGATATTAAGTCTTTTCTGTAAGGTGAGACCACACGGGAAGCCCTCTCCCCCCTGACAGGGAAAACCGAGAGTATTTTTAGTGGAAAAAATCTCTTCCAGTTTGACTTTTTTTTTTTTTTTTTTTTGCAGAGATTTATGGTCCCCTCTCTTAAGGCAACACGTGAACGAACTAAGAATACCAGCCACCTACATAGAAAATGATACTGGAAGATATTTGTATCCTTGCTACTCTCCCGTTTAATGAAGCGAGACACAGGGCGTTTTCTCCTTTTTCTAAATATCTTATCTTTAAGCAAGAGCAGCAGATTTGCAATTTTTAAAACACGACTTCTATCCAAGAAAAAAAAATGAAATTCATTCATGAATGTTTGGGCTAAAAGGAAACAGAGGGAGACCATGACAGATTGTGTGTGTGTGTGTGTGTGTGTGTGTGTGTGTGTGTGTGTGTGTGTGTGTGTGTGCGTGTGCGCGTGTGCGCGTGTGCATGTGCGTGTGTGGACTTAGTTTTGTCACTATCACTTCATTTGAGGTGCATGTGTGTGTGCGGTGGCATGTATGTGTGGTCATTGTTTGCTCAGTGAGGGGGCAAATGGCAACATGACCCAGCCACAAAGTACATTCACTCATTCTTTTTGTTGCATGTGGGAGCTGTTGTACAAGAGCGCGTGTGTGTGTGTGTGCGAGTTGACAGCACTATCTGCATCCTCTTTGGGTTCGATCCCATTTCCGTCTGAATAGTTCCAAAATAACTGCCCCCTCCACAAACCCTGCACATACACGCGCACACACACACACACACACTATCTCTTCCTGAGATAGCCAGGAGGAACTGCAACAGAAACAACTACACAGAAAAATAAGGGAACCATTTTCTCATATTTGTAAGTAAAAAAACTTTAGCTGAACACTCTAGACTCTCAAGTCTTTATGAGGGTCTCACACACACACACACACACACACACACACACACACACACACACACACACACACACACACACACACAACTGACATGCTCACAGTGGCTTCCTATTTGACGATCGGCTGCATTGATAAAAAAGCAAAATAGGATTCTCCTCTCACCGTGTATGTCCCACAGGTAACAAGCACACATCAACAGGGAAACCTTTTGCTTGTTTCCACCACAGAAACACCTGGAAACGAGGAAGTGTGCGGCTGCCAGTAAACATGACGTAAGCCCTTTTCATATTAGTGCTATAAACAAATAATTCTTAGATCACGACAACTGGGAGCCTTCATCCCACTTCAGGAGTATTGTTAGTGCAAGACTTATTGTGGCAAAGTGTCAAATGCCTCTGTTTTTATTGTCTAGTTTTATTTAGGGCAATGGAAATATTCAAAGTGTTTTTTTTTAAAGGATAAGAATTCAACTTCCCCTCATAGAAAACTACACCCCATTGTGCTCAGCCATGCCATCTGTTGGAACACTGTTACCTCTTAATGTGATCATTACAAACGAGTACACAAAGTGCAAACAAATAAATATTTTGCTGACACTGTTACCAGTGTCAAACATTTTAGAAAATTGTACAGAACCTGTTCAGAATAATTGGAAAAAAAGCTATTTGACTTGTGTGTCCATGATGTGGACGTTTTCCCTGATGTTGTAGCGCCATTAAGATTGCACAACCTTCAGTATCTGTAAAATGCTGTTTTGTCATAAAGTATTGGAGCTTTTGTCTTGCTCATGCTGCATGAAACTGCCCAATGTGAGAAATGTTTACATCATTTACTTTTCAAAACGGATTCCTGGCTATAATAATGAGGTTCCTGACAATAATTAAGTTGTCACCCGCTCTTCTTGAAAACTCTGAACAAATCTACTCACATGGCTCTTTTTTTAATGATGATTATATCTCAGACACACTTCCTTAACAATGTGTACTTTAAGTGCCAGTTGTGTGTATTTCTGCATGCCTGTGTGTGAACGTGGCTGCGCGCATGTTTCTATGGGTGAGCTGGTCTCCATATGCATCCTGTTTCGCTCCCCTGCGCTGACTGTTTGATGAAGTTCGAAACATAGAAATCCACACATAATCTCTTATCCGATCCCTCTGTGATCAACAAATGGGGAAACCTGAAGCTCTTCACCAATTTGCACATGGGACACACATTCACAGACTTTAAATTGGCATGAGTGAACAAATCTACTCACATGGCTCTTTTTTTAATGATGATTATATCTCAGACACACTTCCTTAACAATGTGTACTTTAAGTGCCAGTTGTGTGTATTTCTGCATGCCTGTGTGTGAACGTGGCTGCGCGCATGTTTCTATGGGTGAGCTGGTCTCCATATGCATCCTGTTTCGCTCCCCTGCGCTGACTGTTTGATGAAGTTCGAAACATAGAAATCCACACATAATCTCCTATCCGATCCCTCTGTGATCAACAAATGGGGAAACCTGAAGCTCTTCACCAATTTGCACATGGGACACACATTCACAGACTTTAAATTGGCATGAGCTCTCACGGCACTCGCATTTAACCACGCAAAATTACATGTAGTGTACATACCAGCACAAACAAGCAAACACAAACAAACATACACCCTGTCATCATTACACACCAGTATCATCATGGCAACAAACATACTTCACAGATGGACCTGCTCAAGGGGGCTTTTGTAGAATCCTCGGAGCTCAACATGAGTTTTCTTTCCAAGCCGGGGGCCTCTGTATCCTTCAGATTTTAATTATTTGGTCTCTACTTGAGGGGGGAAATGCTCAATAAACCTTTCAAATACTTCCTGAGGAACACCGTCACCACGGTGAACATGCAGCGAAAAGTCCTAAATAATGCTGAGTAGTCTAGACACTCATCAGGAGATACATCAAATGAAAACAAATCTTTTTAATTGCACCGGGAGCAGACTGTTTCACATCATTTGAAATGAAAATAAATCTTTGCCAAATATTTATTGCGTAGTGTCTGTAAATCTCGACCCACACTATAATGGGATTCTCTTTTTGTCAAGCAGGATCTTCAGTTACTATTTTTCTAAATGCCTGTTATCATGTATTTTTTTAAGAGGAAACACATTTTCCAGTGGTGAAAAATTAACTATGGAATGAAAGCTGTCTCAGTTCAAAGACCCAAACTCTGCACATAAAGTGTTCATTACTGGTCATTATGCATCATAAACACATCATTTACAACTGGCACGATACCCCTCACATTTAAAGTGTTTCAGGTTTATTTCTTTTAACTGGGAATTAGCCAAGCACAGCAAGCATGGTTCTTTTCCACACTGAAAATGTTCTGCTATGCTCAGGATCAATCCTCACAATAATATAATACATGCTATTTGACTGAAAGCTCAAAAATATGCATATAACTTGTACTTTGTGTGAATATCACTGCACTGCTTAATGTTTACATACTACTGATGTGTTTGAGTGATCTGTAGGACGTTCAAAACACAGTTGTTCATTATCATTATCTTTTTTTCCTTTCTGGCAAAACACATTTATGGCAGATGTGTGTATTTAATCTGGAAAAAAAACTACATCTTGATGACTAGCGCTGCGGTTTTGCAGTTTTAAAACACAGGCAACGGCCTGCTGGCCACGATTTGAACCGCAAAAGTCTGCTCAAAAGGATGTAAGCGCTCCGTTTGACTAATTTATTTACGCCCGCACTCAACGCCTACGGCACACACCTTGCATGAGAACACTGTGAGAGCCCCGTCATGGCGGAGTACCGTGCACGGGCCTACCTCGTTCCCATCTCAACCCCCGAAGCTCTCTGCCCTGCACGCTCCCACCACCCCCGCCATCGCTGGCCGCTCACAGCCGGCAGGGCTCCCAGTACTAGACCCACTGGCCTCCACAGATATTTCCTGAGGAAAACATATCACCTCAGGCTAGACCAGTCGGCTGACTATGCTGAGGCAGCAGCCCCAGCCCACAATCCACCACAGGCCTCAACCTCACGCTCCCTCTCGCTTCTTTCCTTTTCTCTCTCTCGCTCACTCTCTCTCTCTCTCCCTCTCCCCTTTACTGCGTCACTCTATCTTTCTCTCTTTCCCCGTATCTGGCCGCACTTCCACTTTGGCTTTTACTGCCTGAGAGTAAAGTCCTTATATCCAACGGGCAGAAAATAATTACAAATCAATGTGGCTAATTGTTTTTACAATATAAAAATATTTGGACAAACCCATGGAATTCATCTCCCAGTCATTAACATGTCCGAGAGAGGGCATAATGTAGTGCAAAATCTATAATGTTACCCTGGAACAGTATTGCGTCGCCTGTTCTTGAAACAGGTGTATGTGGTGAAGAAAGGAAAAACTTCATTACATTTGCACTTTGGTAATGATGTGTAAAAACGTAAGCTAAACCAATCCAATCCCTCGTAAGTGACTCTGGATAAAACGTTTTTGCAATACAGAATGACCTTACATGCTGTAGCTTCGGGGTTTCTGCCGTTTTTTTCTCAAACATGAAACAGGTTAAGGAGAAGATAAGACTTTGGTTTTGGCAACAATCCCTATCCTTGAGTCCAAACCAGCATCCGTCAACATCTTTGCAAGCTGCAGAGGAAAGGAAGAAGTCGATGATGTGTTTTATGTGGGGAAGGAGGGTGGGAACCCAGTGGTGGGATAGTAAAACAGAGAGGACATGTTAAACGTATTGATACCGTCGCCTCAGGAAATCCCTGTTAACCCCATGTGTTCTCATCTCTCTTTCTGTCTTTTCTCTCTTTCTTTCACTCTCTCCTTTCCCGTCTGTCTGGACCTCAGTCCACTTTGAGACCGATGTCCTCCCACCATTCCCTCTGGATAACTCTGGAGCATATTGATGTTACTGGATGGAATCTATAGAAAGTTGAAATTCTCAATAATATAGAATTTTGTGAGTACTATGGCAAAATCACCGAACAAAGGTCTCCAATTCTTTTTCTTTAAAGTCTTACATTAGGATAGAATTAGCAGAGAATCTTACATTTTTCTTGGTCTTATAGTCACCTGCAAAAACAATGAACTTCAAAGATGTGGCCAACCAGTAGTATATGAAGCAAGAATATCACCAACACCATGGTCTTCATCTAATGAAATGTCATCAAAGCCCCCCAGTCTGCTGATGCATATTGTTACAATTTAATTGCATCTTATCTTTATAAGGATAAAAGTAAGAGAACAAAATAGTATAATTTAAACTTTTAGAATAACATTTAAATATTGTTAATTGACGGTGAAAAGGAACACGAGCATAGATAAACAGAGAATTATGAATATGTCCTGTTTACTTTGCAACCCGATGTGAAATCATCATAATGCAGCTTTAAAAAAAAAGGGAAAGGACATTTTAAGGTTTGTGCCATCTGTCATTTTGTAATTTTTTCTAAATGGCAGCTATTTCACTTTGGATACAAACTATTCAGCCGCTGTTTGACCCAGGTCTGCTTTCAGATCCAAACAGCCACTGAGGCCAGGGGAAGTCAAGGCAAAGAGGTCCATTCCACCACAGGGTCTATCTCAGCCTGCGTCAGGACAATCCCACTTAGCATGAAGGATGACTCTATCTGTCCACTGTCTCATTTTGCCTGTCCAAATGCCCTCACTGGCCCCAGCCGCCCAGCCCATCGACCACTGTGATTTGTCGGGATCCAGTCGAGGCAATGATAATTGATTTAATTGGAGGTGATGAATGAAGAGGTTTTATGGAACATGGATCATAAGTTGCTGACTGTCTGGGGCATAATGGGGAAAGTTTATGGGTCAAAAGGCAGAATGGTCTTGTCGTGAGTTTGATAAGTCATCGCTGAAGCAGTTTATTTGGTCCATGCTGGAATTTTCTTTGGAATTGCTTCTTCGAGGCAGCACTTTGTCAGCAAGTGATGAATTAGAGAGGTGCAGTTCAAGTCATATAGAGCATTCAAGTTACAATATGTGTGTGGGCCTGTGTACATTTTGCAAGACAGAGAACAGACAAAGTTTGAGAAAGAGTACTTTCCGGAAAAATTGTGTATTCATATGCGTGTGTGTTACTATCTGCAATAGCAGAATAACACATATTTTAGTACTATGGGGGGGGGTACTACGACCTGTGACTAGAGGTAGTAAATTATACAAACCAAATGAAATTACAAGCATATAGTCAAAGTCAAGTCAAGTTCAACTTAAAATCATAAGATACAACTAAATGGCAGTGCAACACACACAGTATTTTAAGTGCAAACAATGGACACAAATAAATAAATACATCAACAATTCATACAAAATCAAAACACCGGCACAACGATAAATGATTACCTTGTTGAATGTGACCACTAAAGTATTAAATGAAGGACCTACGCTGAGAATCAACAAATGACAAGTGGATGTTTCAATTTCTACAGGAAGCAACAAAATACAATAGCATGTGCACTGATTAGTGCTTACTCACAAGTCCTTGGACTGAAACAGGGCAGAATGGGGCCGTTGCGAGATGATTGGAGGGGAGTGGCAGGCTGGTGGCAACAGCAGTCCGAATGAAGTAACGCTGAGCTGGAGACATCTCCTCCACCACACAGTCCAAGGAGCGGTTCCGGGTCCATGGTCGTCTTCTAAATGTACATAGCAGCTGCACATTAATGTTGCAATGTAATTCGGGGCAATGGCGCAGGCTACCAATACACCGTAGCATCAGACGCTACCACAACAGGCGATCTGCGCATGCTAACGGCTAATGCTAATCGCGATTAGCTCGTTAGCTGGACGTGTTCTACACAACTGCGTCAGGACGAAGCAACATACAAATACACACACACAAATGGGTTATTTCGCTCCTGCACTTGGAGGTAAATATATATGTTCACTGTCGCACGGTGTGACTCTGCATCCGAAGTAAATAAACAAAACACTGGCACAACTTTCACACACCTTCTCTAGTTTGTTGGCTGATTCACCTGTGGTGGTCACACTCTACCGGGTCCCATCTGAACCCCGCCCCTTTACCATTCCAATTGGCTTACAGGTGGATACCAACCAGTGCTATTAAGTACTGTAGAAAATAAATATTAATCCGCCTGTATTGGCTTTTATTATTTATTGCCGGATTCAGCTTTTAACCCAGCTGATTTTTGATACAATAGCCTTTTAAACAGTTCAGGATATTTATGAAATTATCTACATACGTAATGTCTAGACTTAAGGAATATAGATTGGGCAACACAGGCATTGCAAATGTTTGTGTGCAGGAGTCAGTGATAAAATGAAAATCCAATACATGACATTATCTACTTGTGTTACTTTGTACCTTTTAGTTTCAATGTGTACTGATGTTTAAACAAGCAATCTACATCCCGTTAAAGACAGGGTGACTATGTTGTGAGCACAACGTTTAAAAAAATAGTTTTGTCACAGGAAGGCACACATGAGGTCATGTTTGATGGATAGTTTCCCATTTCTGTTGCACAGGTTACCAATGTCATGTTAAGTGTGTCCATGCATGCATTTTTGTAAAATAGGGTATTTGTATGCCAATTATTATTATTATTATTATTATTATTATTATTATTATTATTATTATTATTACTATTATTATTAGGCAAATACATTTGAACGTTCTTCCTTTAATATGGCAAAACATGACACGTTAAATAAAAGATTCCATTTTGCAGACTTTGCAGTGTTAACTAAGGATATGAAACGTTAAACTTAAACCTGATTTCAAATATTTGATTTCAGAGCTAATGCACTGAAATATAAGAATTACATCTATTGAAACAAGCTAAATCATGTTCACTGAGATGATCCATCTAAAACTGTCTTGCTTAGTTGAACATCTTGCTCTACTCTACACTTCCCACTCTTTCTTTTGTCTGTCCAGCTTAGGCTATTTCTCTCTGTCTCTCTCTCCTGGTTCAGTGTCTGTTGGGAGAGGAAGCGGAAGACAGGAGGAAAACCTAATGGCTTGTTCCAGACAGATGAGCGGAGTCGTGGGTTCAATGTGCAGCTGAGGCAGGAAGAGTGAGGTTTGGGGAGTGTGATGGTTGGAGAGAAAAAAGGAGAGAACATAGGAAGAGGAAAAGACTTTTGGAAGGAAAGGGGTAATAAGAGAGGCAGACGGGAGGATGAGAAGAGGATGGAAGGGTTGACAGAGAGGGATGGAGTGAAGATAAAGAGATGAAGACAAAAAAATAAGAGACAAAAAGAGGTGGAATAGAGGAAAAAGGAGCAAAAGAAACAGAGCTAGAGTAGGGTGTGTGCTGCCAGGATCGGATTTCCACATTCTTCCTATCGCCACACCTAAATCCTTAATTGTGTGGCCACAGACAAAGTACTGCTGAGACCACAGCACTCCTGCTAGCCGGCGTTTAGCAGCCGAAAAACCTCGCTGTTTAAATTGGTCGTCGACCCAGTCTGCATGCGACTGGGGTTTGGGAGTGAGCGAGGGTGAGAGAGCACGGGGGGAAAAGGAGCGAAAAATAATACCAGGAAAAGAAAGGAGAAACAAATGAGAGAAAATCCTTTTCGGAATTTGAGCTTGGCAGGGTCAACTGAGAAAATAAATATGAACATTTCTGCAAATCAAATCGCCACCACACCATCACTGTGTCAAATGTTTTATGGGGGGAGAGAGGCGCCTAACTCTTTTTTTTCTGTAATCAAATCACGGAGGGGAGAAAGTGCTGTTCGGTAAACGCCTGCATTGTACTAAATGGGAATCTGTCAACAGTAAGGGAAACAGTAGGAAGGAGTTAATGGATCAGCCATGATGGATTTTGCATGGTATTTCGGTGTGTCAAGTGAAAACAGCGTTTTAACCACAATAATGCTGTTGAATTATGCAAATGAATTAAATAAATATTTTTCACTGTATCAATTTAACTGTTTCTGTGATTATTAACATTGGCAAAAAAAAGGTTTATTAGTCAGATAAAAAAAAGGGGGAAACTGGCGAGATTGAGATTGTCTGACTTTACTGTGCCTTCCTATAAAGTTGATACATTCCCTAAACAAAGGTTGGGTTTACCTAAAATGCAACAGTGGCCAGATTGAATGGTTCTTTCTTTCTATAGCCTGTTAACAGTTAAGCTCCTCTCACACTGGAAGCTTTCACTCCCTGCTATTTTCCCTAGCACGCTGAGAGACCACAAGAAAAATAACAACGATGGGTGCATATATATCCCCATCTGACCTCACCTTTAATGCAAACAAACATCTGAAATGAGCACTGACCCTCTTTGCGTGGCCGCAGCCTTAGGGCCTCCTCATTATCCACCCATCCATTCGAAAGCCAGTGTATGCATCTAAGTGTATGCATTTGTGCTCATGTGCGTGGACAGTAGGATGAGTGACTTGAAGTGTGTGTGTGTATGTGTGTGCAAGCGTGCGTGCGGAGGGGTGGGGCTGCTGCCTATGAAATTGAAAAAACTCAGTGAGAACATCATTTTCCTGGAGGTCGATGGGCTTCAAGCCCCCCACCCCCAACAAGCACTCCACCCGACATGCTGTCTCTGATCAATAAACCTCTATTTTCTCCCCCACACAAGGTTTCCCCTTCAATACAGCTGCCACGGGCTTTAAAAACATAGAACTATGATCCATTTATTATTGGCTGTTACTATGATCTATCTACTCACCCCACCATCACCACCACCCCACACCTCTTTATGTTGCTGCCTATTGGGGAAAGGGGGGGTCTCTTTATTTCCTGCCCATGCTGCTTATTGACAGGCCATCACTAAAGTACACCATTCATCACTCACTGTACATGAATGTGGAGATATATGGCATATTGTTTGGAACTGTATGCAGTTTAGAAGGTTTACCTTAGAGATGGCCTATGTTTGTAAAACTTCTGCATTTCACATACTATATAGTTTGAACTGTTGAAAAGAAGACTATGGACTATAGATCCATGAACAAATATACATATATATATATATATATATATTTAGAAAATGCGTTTCTAATCATTAACGGCAAGAGTGCAATAGGAGAAAAAAGTCTGGACTTTGTAAAATGATTTTATCCCCCACACTGACAAAACCACAAACACACCACACTATGGCAGCAACATACACTGTAAATGTATATTCTCAATTTGGAGTGGGTTTACATTAAATGGAAAACCTGAGACACATGAGATGTGAGACCGGTAACATCACACTTTACTGTCACTTGTTCAAACATCTATTAAAAGTTATTTCAAGTCTATTGCGCCAAGATATGATCTAGACAAGCTGATTGTGGACTCATTTAAACCTATCCTCATAAAGAATGCAACAAAGCTGGGTTAGTTTCAGTTTGAGAGTAGAGTGTATTTAATCACAGCCCCAGAGCAGCAAGAGTTATTACACCTGTGACCTGAATGACACTGTACAAAGTCCACATTTTTTGACATAGTGGATGAATAAAACCATCTCACACTAAATGACTGAAACTAAAAAGTTTCGAATGATCGCAGGGCACCAGTGAAATGTGAGTAACTGCTCTCTCAATATCACTTATTTCAGTCTTCACACAAACACTTCCATCACTTTTTGTGGCTACATCCAAGTGCAACAGCAGGAGCGCCTCTGAGGAGAGATTGTATCACAGGCTGTTAGCCGCGTTCAGAGTGGAGATGAATTTAATTCATTTGGAGTTTACAGAGAACTTGCTATGTCTTGAAGTTTTCCCCTCGTGCACCTCTTAATACGCGTTGCACCTGTATGTGAGAGTAATGCATGTTGCACGTAATCAGTTTTTTTAAGTTAGACCTTTTGAACACTTCCCCCACATTGACACACAAACACATGCCCACACACACACAGTGTGTTTCGCCAAACCCAATATGGCTCACCATTCTCTCAAGAGGATGAAGCTGTCAGCTTTCTGGCTGCCACAGGCCAGACTCTACCTGACCGCTCAAACTGGAGGTCCTCATTAATGTGGTCCAGAGCATGCCAACTTTTAATAGCTACACACAACTGTGCAAAGATCACGGAACCCACTGCTGTTTATGAAAAATAATAATTAGGAAGGACCAGAGAAGCTGTCTTACCGCATGCTATAAATACCACACACAACTTCCCTGACTCTGCGTTAGTGGCAACCTTCAATGACCTCATCATATTTCCAACCAATGATGTACCAATGCCGTGAGAGAAGTCGCAGCGGATGACCTAGCCGTACTGTATGAGATTTAAAATACAGGAGGCATGGAGATACTGTGTGTTTTTATTCAAGAAAGTGAAAATGTAAGTAATAATGATGAACGATAAAAGTGGCAAGCAAGTGGAAAAGAAACCCTATGACACGCACTTAAACGTCACCTTAAAACTTGCTTACCACAGGATGTTTTGGCTGGTCAGCGGAAAAGGACAAAGGCGACCATTTTGTCCAGATGATGAATGGGTTGAGCTGACAGGTCACTTCTCTTTCCCTCTCTCTCTCTCCCACTCTCTTTCATTCTCTCCTTCCTTCCTTCAATCTTTTCCTCTTCCTCCTCTATCTCCATACCCCCCTCCGACCCAAAGCCACAATTCGTTCCCTCCAACTTGGGGCTTGGAGACTGATTCCATCAGATGACAGATTTATCGGTGTCGGCACGAGGTAAAACACCTCAAACCCTGTGTAACGCCTGGAGACCCAATGCAGGGGTGGGGGGTGACGGGGGGGAGGGGGGGTGGTTTGAAACACCATTTATATCTGCTGGGGTCCTGCTAAAAGGGCAGCTCCTATATATCTCCACAACAACAGGCTCTGTCTGCATTTCTCAGAAATCCCTTCCCTATCCAGCTGGAAAGCGAGGAATTTCTCATTCCCCAAAACATATCTGGATCTCTTTCTCGATGTTTCCTAGCTTTTAGACAAATGAGTATATGAACCATATGTGTGCGATTTTCCCCTCGGGCCCGAAGCGGGGAAAGCTGGGAGTCATTTTCGCCCGGGCAGACAGGCCATGTCAGGGAGCTGGCTCGAGGTTTGCAGTGACGGAGTTCACAGGTGTAACAACCCCACCCCGCCCCCCAACCTGCCACAAAACCACCTCAGACGGGGGCCATAATTAATCCAGGTCTAGGCCTCACCCAGAGACGCTTAAGGCCTATGGGTGGTCCAAAGCACACACAGATACACACACGCACATACTGCACCGTATATGCTGCGCAGTCCATACATCACCATGTGCTTCTTCTATTTCTGTTTCTCTTACGCACGCGCACACACACGTACGCGCGCGCACACACACACTCACAGGCACACATCTGCCTGTACAGCTCTGAAAATATACAATAGGCTTACTTGGCTGGTTTGGAACCTGCAGAACAGACTAATGGCAGCTTACTGACTGTTTGGCTTACACGTGATTGGATGACTGGGTGAATAACTTGTTTAATATACTAACTTTATCCTAGTATAGTTATAATTCGTATGTAATCACCTCTTAAAATAAACGCCGAGCACACCGATAGGCTGACTGGCCGCATATCAGATGGAGTTAATCACTGTCATGTCTAATGGAGTGACTGTGTGACTGGCTGTCTTGCTGGCTGGCTGGCCAACTGTTAAATTCATCGGACAACTTACAGGAAATGACTGATTGGCTCGGGCTTCTCTGGCTCGTCAGCACACTGACAGTCACCTCAGGTGGTTAACTGTCGACCCAGTCAGAGTAAGACCAAGAGTTAACCAAATCATTGGTTAGTTGGTAGACAAGCCAATTTACCTGCTGTCTGGTTGGCTATCTACCCAGTTCGACCAGTGGCGGACAGATCTCCCCAGGCGACTGTCTGGTTGGCCATGTAAGTGTATTTTGACTTGACCGGCTAATCGACCAAACTCCGTGGCTGCAACTGGCTGACTGACTGACCGTCTGGCTGACTATATGATTCAATGCAGAAGGGACTCCATCCAGATAAAATGAACTCACATCTCAACTCTCCTTCTGTCCAAACTTCTGTCAGAAAACTTGCTGGCAAACCTCCTTCCCCCATTCCTCATGTCAGCTCAGACTTTACAAGGATTGCACCGGTTTCGGTGTGGAACTTTACATTTTATTCAGGCAGTAAAACTTATCCATACAGAACAGGTGAAGATACGCAAAGACACTAATAGACAGTTCAACGGGTCACGGAGTACAGCTGTTGCACAATGGCCTTACAGGGTTTAAACGGGCGATCTTTAGCTTACATGGAATCCTTCTGATGTTGCCATCATCCGCTGCCAGACCAGAAAGCAGCGCCATGAAGAAAATTATACATGTAGAGAAAAGTATCGCATAACAACGCAAAAAAGTTCTGGCCAGTCCAGAAAGGCATTATCAATGTGCTGGCTGATGGTGTCAATGACCTATTGTGCTTCAATGAGACTAACCATTGGTTTTATTGTTACACTTACAATTCATTGTATATACATAACATTGTCAAAAAAAGATGCTGAGAGCCGTCGCTGCAGGACAAAAGCAAGAATGTGTCAAGAAGACGTACGCTCCAAAAGTGAAGAGGAAAGAGAATCGCTCGTCAAGTTAATTTAAGCAAATATTAGTTAGACTAATAGTATAACTATTAATTCATATTTTGGAAGTGAGCTGGGTATCATTTGTTACGGCCTCACTAATGTGTGATTTGAATATATCTTGTATAGCTCTCCTGATCTCTGTGACTTCTAATCTGCTTGCTGCTTGACATTGCCTTTTAATTCAAGTGCAACCTCTGTCTTTCTCCAACACTTAGTGCTTCCATGTGACCTCTGGTTCAGTTGAAGAAGAGTCGAAGAGAGGAACAAAAGGACATCAATTTCCAGGACCAAATTCCTTCAGTCACAGAGAAGACGTGGCCATAGATACTGTTCCTTAGTGTCTCTGGGACTAAACATTATGGCACAGTTAATGGTTAGGATCTCAATATTTACTCTCCATTAAGTCTTAGCACACAGTAACAGACACACACACACACACACACACACACACACACACAAGCTGGAATAATGACCCAGTGACCTGCACATCACCTACTTCTCCAGGCCTCTCACTTAGAGGTAAGCAAACACACGTAGAGAAACGCACACGTCACCAAAAAATTATACCTTCACAGGGAGCTGAGTAAACGTACAAACAGAGAGACTGGAGCAGAACTTTATCAAGGTGGAACAATGTCCTCCCCCACCTCCACTCCCTCTTTTAAACCCATAAAGCAGCTATCTCGACCTCTTCACCCATGTGACTTTATGGATCTCTGTGCTGCAATTAGGCTTTATTAGCCATTCTTTGAATGACAGAGCACAATAGTTGTTCTAATTGAATAGAAAAAGCATGCATCACACCCACCAGCTGTGGAGGATTTAGGTAAGAAATGTTCCCATACAACTATATAGTTATATTGTCAACTAAATTTGTTCAGGGATTTAATCATCAAGGAACAGTGGCTGGTGTTTTTTTTTAATTAACTGGGATTGGAATTTCTTTCATATTGTTCTATGCATATGATTCGTTAATTGGCAGCAAAAATACCCATATCTTAAATGATTCAAAAATCCATAACAATAATTCACTGAATCCTGCTTACATCACAATTGATGGATTACCGACGGAAGTGAAATGCAAATGTCATGACATCTTAATGTTTTGCATTTTGGCAGAGGGGGAGATGTGTTTCCTCACCGGCCTGTTAGCTGTTCTGTGTCATTAGTGCAGTGTTGAATGGTTTGGCAGGTTTGGAGAAAGGGACAGGGGTTGGATAAAGGGAAAGGGAACTGGTCCATTGGGCGCAGTTGCGTGTGTATATGAATGTGTGTTGTGTATAAAGGGTGTGTGTGTGTGCGTGTGGTGGCCAGGGGTCAGAGAGAGGGGATACAATGTGTCTGTCACAACTGACCGCTCTGCGACCACCGACACAAGTCCACCAGCCACTACTATCTGTAAGTGTGTGTTACAAGCAGAGAGAGTAAGAGCAGTCCATCCCCTTTGATACACTTTTTCACTATCCAGACTGTTACAGCCAACTGCACACTGACCCCGGGGTCACTTACTGTGTGTATGTGAGTGTGTGTGTGTGTGTGTGTGTGCGCGCGTTTGTGCGTGTGTGTCAGGCAGAGGAGTAAAGCAGTCTACGGCCCACACAATCAGCCAGGATTCACCTAAATACACAGTGACGTGAATAGAGGTGAATGCAAAAGAGATTTTATAGAGTCAGGTGTTAGTGTGTGCTTGTGTGTATAAAAGCACCTCTGTCACAAGTGACCGCACACTCACCTGGCAACTAAAAGTGGCTTAGTGAGAGGCCCTCTATTCCTTCTATTCAAATCTGAATGATGGGGCTGACTGAAAAATCCATCGAAACACCCTCTGTTATTTATCACTAGTCTGTGATGTCTATTCCATTACTCTTCCACATGTACTTTTTGATAAAGTGCTGTACTTAACTCCTGTGTGTACCCACGATGCCTCACCTGCTGCTTTCAACTTAGTGAGTCCAAGACTTACAAGCTAATATATTCCAGGCCAATGATTACGTTATTTAATATTTTTTTTTTATTTAAAATCCATTAAATTAATACTTGTGAAATTTCTGTTACAATTTTAAGGTCGGGTTTTCACAAATGACTTAGAGTATTCTTTAAAACGAACTACCTCATATGAGGGTTAAAGTGTACAAATAATAATAATAATAATAATAATAATAATAATAATAATAATAATAATAATAATAATAATAATAATAATAATAATAATAATAATAATAATAATAATAATAATAATAATAATAATAATAAATAAGAAGAACACTGTTGGGAAGTTGCTCTGATGTCTACATTTTTAATCCAGACCAGACAATGACAACCCAATCAGACACCAGGCAGTTTAAGTACCTTCATTGCTGAAACAAGCCCTGAAAGGAATATTGGATTTTAAGGTATTGAACAGTGTTTGAAACTCCTGCAAACAGTGGGATGCAGTGTGAGTTGCAGAAGCTTAGGATTCCTGACACTAGGCTGAAGTCACAGGAGACCTGTAAAGCCTTATTACGACATGTGGTTCGGCCCCATTGCACGGCAAGACTTAGCCTGATGGTGAGGCAATAATCATAAAGAAAGGTGGGATTATAAATTGTCAATGTTAAATACATCTGGGTGCATATGAGGAATGGGACAACTTTGCTAAACAAATCTAAAATGTTCAGATTCTCCTCGACATTATTTATGGAGTGAGCAGTTAAAGAATCAGCACATAAATTAGAAGATTTAATAGAATAAATAAATGTGCAACAGATGATATCCTTGTTTTATTTTTGAACGAGCACAGATGGCCAGATGCTGTAGCAATAGTTGTTTATATTCCAAACTTATGTTGGAGTATTATTTCTTTGCTAATTCAAGAAGTTTTTGAACTTTGAAGACAAAACTTTCCTATGACTAACTAGACGCATATATATATATATTTTATTATTTTTTTTCTGCACCCATAAATAGATTTTTGACAATTAATAAGCCCATCACATTTAGCACCGACAGATTTCCAGTAGCACCCAGGCCAAACATCGGCTCTGGCTTAAACGGGCCTGTTTGCGACCGCGCGCTTGTCCGAGGAGAACAATGCCCTGGGCTAACATTCCTTGTGCAGCTGTTTTTAGCGTTCACGCTCACTTATGGGAAGCTGCACCTGAGAGCAGGCTACCACTGGAATTTCACCTGATGATGCTGGCGCTCGCTGCAGCAAGCAAACAGCCACAGCTAAGAGGCTGCGAGGGCCCTGTGAGGTGTGGGAAGTCCTTTAAAATGTGCACACGTGACAGGAACACTGACTCTCTGTCTCAGACACACACACACGCACGCAAATAAACCGTACTTGCAAGCGAGACCTCACCCGTACGGTTTGTTTGGTTTTCGCTGAACACCTGACGGTGTCGGAGAGCTCTATTGTTCCTCCTGCTGGCTCTTGAAAATAGAAACGTATAGGAAGCAATGAACAATGACTGTTACATGACCTGCTAATGGATCCAGCAGTCGCCCTGTGCTTGTGAATGTGCTCGCGTGTTTGTACAGAGAGCAGGAGAAAGGGTACATGCACATGTACCATCACGCAGATTAAGGAAAACATGTGGACGGAGTGACACAGCAGCTCTCGGGTCGCAGCATGCATTCCTTTTTTTTTTAACGGACGGACATAATCTGAAATGGCCCGGGGTGTCTGCTATTTGTATTGTGACAAGGAGCATGCCTTCGTGTCCACGTTTTACAGTTTGACATCGCGAGCACTGACCTGATGCGCCGCTACAAAGTCACTTGCAGTCTGTCCGGCAGGAGTTACTTCTGAAGTCCCGCCACAGAGAAACGAGTAGAAAGGAAGTCAAAGGTCAGAGCTGCAGCGGTCTGACAGTAGATATAACAATTATACCTCTGTTCCGAAAGAAGTGCTTTGGAAAAGAACCAAGAAGCAGGGAGATTCATTATCGTCTTGCCGGAGAGTGTGTGTGGATGGAGAAGTGGTTAGGTTGTGTGAGTCAGTTACCGCAGCATATATTCCTGGACGTTCTCCGGAGTCTCCGGATGTTTATACTGGGCTGAAACGTATGTGTGTATGCGCCCCCCCCCCCGCCAACTCATTCCCATATTCCATACTTAACATCTCCTCCCGTAATTGCTGCCCGGCCCTCCGCTGCTTGTCTGCCATCCTGTGCTGTCTATCGGCCTGCCTTGCCTACCGCCCCATGTCGTCTCCCCTCCCCACGTTGTCTTCTGTCCCGCGTTGTCTCTGCTCTTCAGCGGTCTAAAATGAAAATGCACTCAATGTCAGTAATGCAAATATACCACACACAAAAAAAAAGACAACAATGAACAAGCTCTCTCACGGCACAATCCTTTTATCAGTGAAACAAAAGTAGACACCTGACACAATTTGTATGAACATGCTGGTTTGAGTTTATGCAGTGCGCTCGACCATTTCATTCGTCATTAAATTCCCTATTCAATTTTTGAAATGATTACGGCCCAAGGTCCAGATATTACAACATGAAAGTAATCAACAAGGAAAAGTATGCTTAATTTTGACTTTCATATTTTATTCATTTGACTGCGGCATCATTTGCATTTGTTCATGTGACAAACAGAGCAATTCAAAAACGAGAGAACAAAATAAAGTCTAAATAGTCTTCAGCTGGTTTGAGAGCTAATGTCTGGGATCGCCAAAGCACAGGATTTACAGCCATTTTAACCCTCATCAAAGTATTCCCTCGTGCTCCGTAAAGAAGAGTGTACTCTCGTGCCTCTCTCTCATTTATACCCGTGATTGAAAAAGGAGCGATTGTTATAGACTTGTCGGACAAAGTGCTGGTCTTTTAACCCCTTGCAGCTTCCTCCCTCCTGTTCTTTCTGTCAGAGATGTTAGCAGGACATTTAGCTCTATGCAGATCTCCTTTCATCCTCTCTCCTCCTTCTGTCAGAAACATTAACGGAGGGCCTCCCCGCCGAGCCCCTCCTTTCTTTCTATCTTTCCTCCCTCTCTCTCTTGTACCATTCCTCACTCACACAATTTGATTAGCATTTCATCATACGTTTGACACTACCAAGCCTTGACCTGCAGTGGCCCAAGGTATTTTTTTATAGACCTTTTTATGTCCTGTCTGCACAACTTCACCCCACTTCACTTCAGTTGGCATCTAGCATATTTTAAACAACAATGGGCCAAACTTGCTGTCAAATGAATAGTCATACTTTTGTATAAAGGCCATAAACAACTGGGAATCTGAAAGAAAACTGGGAACAACTGCCATCAAAGATATGATTGCCATCAAACAATTTTCCCACAAATGCGCTCACATTCTTCGATCCATCAATGCAGGAAATAAGAATACGCTAAAAGGGTGAGTAAAAACCTCAAAAAGCTCATCCCCGGCCGTTCCGTGTCAATAAGGACTCAAACATGTTGTTGATAGAGACATCATACGACTCAGTGAAATGATATATACAAGTCGACAGAACAATGGTTCTCAATGCGTCTGTCGTCTGTTTCAAGCACTTGCTCAGAGTTTGAACGCTAAAGATTTCTCAACAATCCCAGGTAGAGATTTAAAATCTGGAATATTTACATAGGTGGACTTTCTGTCTGAGCAGACATGATGCCAGCACAACCTGACAATATCCTGGCTACATGTCCCCCCCCATCCTTTAAAATCCTCCTTTTACCTTTTTAGTGGAATAAATCATTAGAATGTGAGTGCACGTGTTCTCCAGTTCACCTCACTTTTATGTCCTCTCAGCCATTTGACATAGAGATAGCCCTGCCCCCTGGACAATATCAGCGCCCTTCCACTTTAAGTTGTCAGCAGCTAACTTGCAACACTGAAGCCTCTGTACACAAACACACACTGTGTTTCCTAGTCAAAAGAGCCCGTCTTTGTTTGATCCCCTGTGAGGTTTATCTCTTAAGCCCAAATGTCAACACTTGACGTTGACAGACTGAGTTTCCTCCACTGCGCCACTGACCGTCCTCCTCCAAAGACGTGGAGAGCAGCAGGTAACGGCAGTTGACCTGGGGCACAACAGAAAGTCCCATGGGATATGGAGTTACATAGAGTAATTAGGCAGGGACAGACACATATGAGTGTCATGCAGAAAAATCTAACTATTATCCACATTTCTAAAAATTATATTTTCATTTCTTTCCCCAGTACACTCATTTGTGCAATTTGCCAGTGAAGCATCATAAATTACTGATTTAACTTGTGGGTTGTCAACAAAACCACAATGAAATCACTCTATTATCATTGCAACGTATAACATAACAATCGACTTGTGTTTTGCAATATTACAACACAGTAAAAGTACCGAGATTTGGAAGCTCAGCTGGATCAGAGGTAAGCGAGGTAAATTCGGGTTGAAGCCCGGATTTTTCAGGGTCAAGATATCGGTTGATCTCTCACTGGGGTAAATCACTGGGGTAACATACGATGCACCTTTAACTTGAGCAGATTTCAGATTTTCTAATAATTTAGGGAATCAGATCAGATTAAATTGATTCTACAGCCCTTCAGATCATTAGAGGATCACGGTCTTCATTAAAGGATCTTGGGACAGAAAGAATTTGAATAAAGTAACACATATTTACGAAAGAGCAGCAGATATTGCATGAGACAAGTTCGATAAGTCTTTTGCTTTTTCAGACTTTCCACGTGTCCTTGATGGTTCTCGAACGGGGTTTTTAGTTTATACGGGGAGAGCTTATCACTCTGACTTTTAATTAAACAAAAATGCTTTACACCTAACTGAACTACGCCCTCTTTTATTAGATAAATTATCTTTACACATTGAAATGTTTCCCATTCTTTTAAATGAACAGTTCAGTCAGACTAACCTCATCAGACATTAACTACTTCTCTCCTCTCAGCAGCTGTCTGACATTGCTTAACTTTTTTCCCCGTGTCACATAGGCCTATTCATACTGGTTTGTTCATCATCAGACAAAAGACCACAAAGGCTCAGCAAATTTAATAAAATATGCTGATTAACATAGTGGAGCATTGAACACAGTAATAGAGTTAAAAGGCAATGGAATCTTAAAAAAAAAACAAAAAAAAACAGGACGTCAAATAAATGATAATGTTGATGTGAGTCAGGTTAATAAGTGAATGGAGAAGAATTTGTCAAAATACTCACCATTACAGCTTTGGCAGAAGATAAAATGTTAATCACGTTTTCTGCTTGCTGCACAGACCCCAGTGGCCAAAAATAAATGGACAGTAATACCACTGTGAGTTTTTGGTGTCATTTTGAAGAATTATACATGCTATATTTACAGTAAGCGGGATGTTTCTCTATTTACTTCATACTTCAATGTCAACTGTGGCTGTCAGATTTTGTGACGTAATTCGATTTGTGAACGACAAACACAATTTGTGATTGGTGTCTTTGAGTTCAAACCTTTTGCCCTAACTTCCATTCCTTTATCCCCTGTGGCCTGCATTGCCTTGCCAATATGCCTCCATGTCTCACTCTCACTCCTCCTCCCCCTCTCTGTCTATCTCTCTTCTCCTTTCCTGGCTGTCTTTCCATAGGTTAATCATTCCAACAGTGCTATAGTGCCAGAGAAGGTCTTATCAGTGTCTGTGTCATTTTATAACCTGAAGCCCACCCCCACCTGTCCTCTCTCATTCTCTGACTCCACCCTCCGCTGCCAGCAAGTAGCCCCACTTTAACCAATCACAGCTCAGTATAAGACTATGAAGACTATGTTGCTGCTTAGTAGAGCCTCATATTCCCTTTTAACGTTGTGGTAAATGTACATAGAACCAATTATAATCAAAAGAATGTGACTGCTGTGTGTGTGTGTGTGTGTGTGTGTGTGTATCCTGAGTGTGTCCCGAGTGTGTAGCAGCTGCAGGTGCTGCAGCTGCGTTGCAAGGGTTGCGGTAACTTTTATTTCTAGTAGATTTAAGTGATAATGTCTTGTAGCCAATTTTGCCTCCCTCATATAAACTTTAAAAAGGCGAATGAGTGAAATAACATCTGGGTCTTATATGAGGTAAGAATGATGCAGGTACCTATACTCTCAGAAAAGAAAATGAAAAGAATACTTAGTTTTGAAATAAAAAAAAGAAGAGACATTATGCGAAGAGTTTTTATATATATATATACATTTTGGATATGGATAAATGTATGTATCCCTTACCTCCCTTTTCCGTTAAGTGTTATCTTTGCGTTGCTTCCGTCTGAAAACGTTTTCTGTATTTTGAGTGTGTGTGTGTGTGTGTGTGTGTTTGTGTGCGCGCGCGTGCGTGCGTGTGTGCCTGTTAGGTAGCCTGCCTTTTACGTGTCTCCCCCAATGTATGAATGAATCTATGCATGCACTTTGGAGCAGGGAGGGGGGCACATATATTTCGTCTTTGTGCATGTCATTTGGAATTGGCTAAATAGCCTGAGACTGACGTCAGATCGCTAATTGATCCCTGTTGAGCCAATTACTGATAATAATATATAAGCAAAGGTATAATTTAGTGCGTGTGGTGATTAGATCCAAAAATAAAGGCTATCTTAAGCCCGAGGCCGGCACTGTTCACTGTTGACCTTAAATTTGCTACATAGATTACTTTTCGCTCTTTAATAAAGCCTGCACAGGTACCTATTTGTTATATATAAGGCATTATAAATTGTATTATATTACAAAGAAAGAAAGAAAGAAAGAAAGAAAGAAAGAAAGAAAGAAAGAAAGAAAGAAAGAAAGAAAGAAAGAAAGAAAGAAAGAATAAAAACAATTACATTTTTATTTGATGAGATTTTAATGATAAGGGGATCATAAAAGTGTAACATTGAATTGCACTTGACGACCACAGGGGCAGGGAACAAGATGCTAAAATTGATTGATCTGGTTAATTAAACAGCTAAAACAAATATATGCAACAGATGATTAGCTATATAAAGATTATAAGTTACATTAAAAACCAATGAATAAATAATACCATAAAAGCGAGCGTACCGGCGTGCGTGTGCTCGCGGAGCGTCTGCTCTCACATGCGAGTGCGTCCGCTCGCTTTGATTTCCTCCTCCGCTTTTACAGTCGATCATTAACGGGATTAAACAGCTGAGATTTTTTTTTTTTTTAGATACGGAACTGGAGGGGTTTGAGGCGATGGTTCCCGATCCCCGCGCCTGATTGGGTCGGTGAGGGATGATGTCAGAGGACCGCATGCGCCCCGGATTGGAGCAAGCGGAGTAAACAAAGGCGCGCGGAGGAGGAGGAGAGGTCTCCACATCTCAAGGCGGTCCGAGAGACACACTGAATCCGACTTTACGCACAGGAGAGGGCGGCCCTGCGAAACGCTGAAAGTTACACCGACAGCCCCACTCTGACGCGCTAAAAAAAAAAGACTTTTGGGAAAGCTGAAGGGAAACTTATCATCGTTTTTTTTTTTTTTTTTTTACTCCGGACACTGTGCAGTTGTCTCGTTTGAATTAGAGAATGGTTTCCGAACTCTGTGCGCCGCTGAGACGTTGAGACTAAAAAGTAGGCTACCGAAGGACGGCGTTATTATTGCGTTTGGTTTCTTTATTTTTTTTAATGCGCAAATGCAATTATGACAAGTTGAATTGGTGAAGTTGTATCGCGGGGGACACACGCACCGACAATGCAACGCGGCCGTTTGGAGATGGTCTGGCTCGTTTGACCCAGGCTTCGTATTCAGAGCATATCTAGTCCATATCTAGGTGGAGGACAGACATAGGCAGAAAGTGAGACGCAGACAGGTCAAAGACATTCGGGTGACTCCGAGGTGTGTTTGGGTGCCTCTCGCGCCCAGGTGTCCCCGCCGCGCGGTGCGGACACTCCAGCTCAGGCCGGCAGCGCTGACATGCTGCCCAAAGTCGAGACTGAATCCCTGGGACTCTCTCGATCGTATGGGGAACACGGGCACATGCCAAGGAATATGCAAGGTAAGAGCTGTCAGCCGTGTGTGTGTGTGTCTCTCTCTCTCTCTCTCTACACCACGAAATGCACTGAGCGCGAGCACTGTTCCTCGGTGCGTCCCTCAATTGTCACCAAAACTTCCCAACAAGCGCGCACCAACTAGATTTGTACAAAGACTGTAGAACAGTGCGTCAACACGGTGTGTTATCGGTGAACGCGTTAATTGACTACACGTGCACTCATGTAGGTCATTACAGATATTTAATGAAATGTGTTAGCGGCGGTTTTAATGTAACTTTCAGCTTTTCTTTCCCAGACTTTTACTTAGGATTTAAAGATGAAGTGCAGTGTGCGCACAGCCACTTAAAAAAAAGAGGTTTGGATCGCGATCAAAATGAATGTTGCCAGGTGTCACTCATGCTGGAAGAGTGGGGACGCACTGAAATTTGAGGCAGAGCAGAGATTCAATTTTGTTATTCGCAATGAACTATTTCACTTCATGTCAGTACTGCTATCTATTATTAAAAACTCACGAATTGTGTCTTTTAAAAGACCTGTTAAAAAATAGTTTCCAAATTATTCGCAGAGAAAAAGGTTTGTTTTAATGATTTTCCCCTCAAAATACTCCTCCGCGGGCCATTTAACTTTACTCTGAGAAGGCGAAAAAAGGTTGGTCTAATTTCGACATTGTACAATTTTCGTAACTCTGTGACAAATAAATCCCGTCTAATTTACATTTTTGTATTGTCCTTACCAAATTTCTGATTTGCAATGTGTTAAATTATGGCCTAAAATTTGATGAAATTTAAAAAACCGGTTGAATTAAATTTAAAAGTTGTCGCACTAATGATGCTTAATACTTATATGTGTATTTTTATTTAGTTATCTTTGTGGACTTTTGTGTTTTCATATCTAATTTATAATGTCAAACTGCGGCCACAGCTATAGATCTATAAAAGTGTGGTTGACGAATGTACAGCTTTGATGGGGAGAAGATTTTTATGGGCAAATTTTACTTTTACAATATTTCGTCAGTAAACTTCAATATGGCATATATTAAACTATTTTGGACCTTTTTCTAAAAAAAGAAAGCAGCAGATATTTAAAGAGGAAGAAGACTCACTGTTCAGATAAACTCACGTGCCCCCCTCCTCTCATTGCTCTCAAATCATTCCTTAGCAATAAATAAACGGACAATCAATTAGCCCAGCCCTGGTTTATGAGACGCTGATAACCCACCCACCCACACACACACACACACACACACACACACACAACACACACACAAACAAATAAACACACACAAACCAACACACACACAACACGAGGAGTGACTGATGCAGAGTCCGTTATCTACTCAGGAAAAACAAAGGTAGCTCGGGATGAAAGAGGATTTCTGCACGTTTTTTACACACACACACACACACGTCGTAACTACTTGGGTGTAGTGCAGGTTGGTGGGAGGCAGCAGGTGAGAGATCGCAAAGTCATCTGCACACATCTCCAACCGCACGAGACGCAGCGGGATTTAACTGAACCCTAAAAAAAAAATCCACATCTAAAATTCATATATCTTTTGAAGTGCAGCTTCACAACCCAACTCCCGATGCTGATCTTACTCATTCAAAATCTGAAATCGTGGCAATAACCACAGCAGCAGTGTAGAGATTGCGCAGAATCCTGACGGACAGACGGGTGTTATTTTTTTTAGTATTTACTATTCTGTATCTGTGGCCTAAGGAACCTTTCTGAGTCGGGGTCCTAATTTATTTTCTATTTACCACGGCCGCATCCACACGCGCAGCTCCAACCCACGCCGTGACAATTCGTATCATTTCCTAAAAAACAAATACATGTGTCCAAATCTGCCGCTGTCGTGCGTCACGAGAGCAGGGCCCAACACGTCGCTGCCCGTTTCTGTTGCTTTAAAGCAAGAGCAAAGTTAGGAAATGGATCTTGCTCTGAGCTTCTGTGGGAAGGAGACGCGGCAGCTCGGTGGAACTTGTTGCTTCAGCTGGAAATATGCAGCGCGGATCCCAGCAGGGCAGCACGTTAATAAACCAGAAATCACGTCTAATTAAAAAGCTCTTCGGTTAGTAGAGGAGTTGATTTTATAGCAGAGTGTGTGTGTGTGTGTGTGTTTGCGTTTGTGGAGGCCTTGGAAGGCGTGTAGTTGACAAAATATTTCCACTTTTACGGCCACATCCACCGAGGCTTTCCTGTTTGATCCAGGCTGCCTTTTTTTATGATTAGAACCATAAATGCTCTTGTAGCTGTTGTAAATGTCAGGCGGACTGTTTGCACACTCTTATCAATGCAACTATTGCCAATACACAGGCATAAAGGGGGGGGGGGCAAATCACCACTATGATAATTGAATCATTCACCACTGCTGCAGTTAATCCTTATAATAAATAAAACAATAATAAGCTACATTATACTAATATTCCAAATAGGCTATTTCTAATTAAAATGTACATTTTCTGTGTTTACTTCCCATTTTGAAGAGTTACTGAAATTTTGCAAAACAAAAAAAAAGAAAAAGACATACGATCATGTCAAATTCTATTATCAAATGGCAAAACGGACTATGAAACGCGAAATTATAAAACAGAATATAAACTTAAAGTATTAAGCATCGCCGGTGATTTTACATGTACATATATGTTTTTAAGTGGGAAAACGACGATTTTACAAGTTGGTTTTTTGGATGTGGTTTCTCCTCGCCTGCAGAGATAAGGGCTTTTCTGTGTGTCTTCATTTGTCTGTGGGCGGTAACGTGTTCTCCTCCAATCCTCAACTCTCTAATATCTCTCCGTTTCCCCCGGCGATTTTCACGACTTATACGCATGCATATTTATGACGCTCGCTTTCATGGGCTCCATTTATTTATTTACTTGGCTGCGCGTCTGCAACTGGCGTTGAACGGGAGGCGGTAACGAGGCGAAATGAATTGTTTGCGTGCTTTAATTTGTTCGAACTACAAGTAAAAAAAATAATAATAATAATAATAAAAAATATATATATATATATATATATAGACTGCCCAGAACACCAACAGACCCCTCTCTCTGTGTCCGTGTCTTCCTCCGCAGCTTCCCAAATAAAAATGATGGACTACTCTTATGACGAAGACTTGGACGAGATGTGCCCCGTGTGCGGAGACAAAGTTTCTGGGTATCACTACGGACTCCTGACCTGCGAGAGCTGCAAGGTTAGTGACCCGCGTTCCCAATTGGGGGGGTGAAATAAATCACTGCAGCCTTACAATAACATTTCCGCAGTGACAAAATGTGTGTTTGTGGCATGGTGTACTTAAAGGTGACCTTCCTGTATCTGCTTTGATGGATAACGTATTACTTATGGCATAGTTGTGTGTTGCAGTAAGGTTATTTATAGTTGTCTAATTAAAGGTATTATAAACGTCCTGCAGTTAATCAGAATATGACGGAATAAGCATATGCGTTTAGATGCGGAACAGTGGTTTAATTGCATTATTATGTGTGTGTGTGTGCAGTTTTCAGTTGTGCAGCTACAGTAGACTGAGATGATGCACTGAGGCATTGTTATTTTACTAGGGTCGAATTTTAAATGAGGCTACATGAGAAATACATGGTTCTGATATTTTTATATGGCTGCTTTATATCAATGTATTGCATTTTTTATAGGCACAGTTTTGCACATGAGGCTTTTGGCCGACAGTGACTTGCAACAAGTGTAAAAGTAGAGTATAGAATCAGTTCCTCCCCATTAGCATTACAGGAAAACCGGCAGTAAAGAGGCCGAGGCCGAGGGTCAAATATGGTTGTGACAGTTGATCTGACTAACTTTTCCCGTGAGTGTCAGAGGATTTACGAAAGTGGTAAATGGCTCGGGGAAAAAAAGCAACAGGAGTTGAAACGCAAGCAATGATTGTTTTGTCATCTTTGCAACCACCAAACAGCGCAGGAGGAGGGGGGTTTAACCTAGAAAGCAAAGTACACAGTCATAATGAATGTGTTTATACAAACCCGTGTCCCCTACTGTCTGAACCTCTCATCACAAGTTCATTAGGGGCACGGCAACACAGTCTGGCTGAAATATATTGCCACACACATGTTAATAATGAGGCTATGATGTTAAGCAAACTGTTGCCGTTATTAATTTGAGCTCTATCAACAACCTATTTGTCTCGTTCTTCCTATTTTCTCCGTTCATCTCAACACCGAGCTAATAGGCATTGCCAACGTTTTTTTTTTTTTTTTTTTGTCCAGTAAAGCTGTCATCACAAGTTCATTAGGGGCACGGCAACACAGTCTGGCTGAAATATATTGCCACACACATGTTAATAATGAGGCTATGACGTTAAGCAAACTGTTGCCGTTATTAATTTGAGCTCTATCAACAACCTATTTGTCTTGTTCTTCCTATTTTCTCCGTTCATCTCAACACCGAGCTAATAGGCATTGCCAAAGTTTTTTTTTTTTTTTTTTTGTCCAGTAAAGCTGTCAGCACAAAATTAAGCCGGGACAAATGTCTCTGCGTTAACAGTATTCAGTGTAAAATTGCAGCTCACGGTATTGATACGGCAGCACACATTTCTTGCCTATGTGATCATTATTCAAGGCAGATGTTATAGATTTTATCCTATATTATGACCTCGAGATGCTAAGCACTCGCTCGAAGGGAGACGTCGGCGGCACCTCTGCTGCTTTTCACTCTCAGCACAGACTGGTGCTGGAGAACCAATCCACAGACACGTTCCCCACTTAAGTTTATAACTCTGCCGTGTGTGTGTGCGCGGGCGCGTGCATGTGTGTGTTTTTGTGTGTGTATACTCGCCAGTTTGTGCATGCAGGATGTAGATGAAGAGCTCTGTTACAAGGTGCTGCAGCCTATATCCTCGTTGATACGTTAATAATTCTTATACATGAAGCTTCAAATTGATTATCCCTAAAATGCGGGCAGTCTATTCAGTGAAAGCATGAGCACGAGTGGCAAAGTGATATATCAGGTTGTTGACATGTTACAGGCTCCTATTGGCATTAAATATCTACTATCAGCTCGGCAGTGCAGTCTGTCTCTACTGTGCTGAAGGCTCCCGCCTGCTCTCTCCTGTTATAAACACTGGAGAGAGAGAAAAACAAGGCAATTCAATTTTATTCTTAGCTTTCTATTAAAATGAAAAATACCCGTTGCAGTTTTTGTTATGCATTACCAAAATGAGCTTCACATTTTGTGACTATGTGGTGTGTCACTGGTCATAATTTGTAGGATCAGAGAGACACGTACCAGTGAGAGAGAGAGAGAGGCAGAGAAAGAGAGAGAGACAGTTTGAATCACACAAGTAATGATTCTTTACTTAAGCCCCTCGCAATCCTACCGCTTCCCATACACACACGAGCACACAAACTGTTAGTTCATACGCACCAGCCAACATAGAGTAAACATAGAACCACATTATATATGTTAGTTTAACAACAACGAGCTCAAATTTGTCTTTTTTTTTTCCACTGCCTTCACCCTAAATGTATTTTCGTGAGACTTCAATCTTAAAATACAGAAATGAAATGCAATGTGGACGAATTTGAGGGTCAGATGCATATTGGACATGTCAAAAACTATATTAGTGATCTGCAGATATGAAGGGTTAAAAAAATGACCGAAGCAAGTTCATTTTTTTGGCAAATTTAGCGCAGGCAAGGGAGCAAATAAAGCAGGTGCCGTAAACAGGGATCAGAAGGGATTATGTGAGTTATATATTTTTCCTGCTTCTTTCTTGGACTTGTTGGTCAGTGTTGTCATGTTGTAAGGGCAGTTTCCTGGTTGCTGTTTCTGGGCAGGGAGTGTGTAGTCTTTTAGGAATCCCAAGGTCAGGAATATTCAGTTACCCAGATAATTTATCAAATTCAACGTGGCCATAATTTGCCCAAATGTCATCTATGCTTTACAGCATGGTTTCAGGTTTTGTGTTTATTAATAGCTCTTTATTGTTCAAAATGATGTGGTACGTGTCGTGGCAACAGCAGCGGGCAAAACTTGCTTGCAGCAATCCCTTTACACGCCAAAATGAGCCTTGACAAGTGCCTTTTTTTTGGTTTGAACTGCAGGTCAAATGAGAGCTTTTCAGTGAGATGCTGTCCACTTAATCTCCACAAGTGATATTGTGTGGGTTTGATTTTTTGAAGGCATGGTATAATCCAGCTTGGTTCAGATATTTATAGCGCAGCCTGTGTGCTAAGTGGAAAATTGGGGAGAAAGTTTTCTCTGAAGCATGGATTTTCTTTAGCGCAAGGTCGATAATCCAAAACTGAGAGCATTTTTTTTGGGACGAATCAAGCAGTGCAGATTGTCAATTAAATTTGTGTTTGGTGAGATATTGACAGCTGCACACTCTTTTTTTTTTTTAAGAGCAGGTTTAAGAATTCTCCTCCTAGCTTATGGATCTAGAATACGTTAATACCATCTTCCCTGCATTTTATTTCCACTGCTGCTGCCAATAATTTATTCCATGTTGCAGGTATGAATATCTGTAATCCCGGAACTGTAAATTATGGATATAATTTATTGGATTTTTTGGGACTTCTATGCTCATATTTTTTCAATAATTAAGTAGAGATTTAAAAAGGTGCTTTCTCCATATATTTGACCCTTTACAGGACTAGATAATATTCAGATTGGAGATTTCATTTTGACAGGCCAGGAATTCGACTTTATACCATTTTTAAGGGGGTTATTAGGCAGTGAAAAACAGAGAAAAAATAGTAATGTGTTAACTTATTGTTTTTCCAAACTGTAATAAAAGTAAGTCATAATACAAACGTGTATTATCACTTTACTTAATAATGTGACATTCATCAAAAAGTTCGCTATTAAATTCAACCCAAAATGTAATATTTGTAAAATGGTCTTTGCATGTGTAGCATTCAAAACTTCTGTTGTGTGTGTGTGTGCGTGTGTGTGTGTGTGTGTGTGTATGTGTGTGTGTGCGACTGTGCATGTGTGAGTGTGCGTCTGTGTGTAAGCCTGTCCCTCTCCATCTGTCTGGGAGTGTGAATGGACCAATTACCATCGCATGGCAGGGGTCAAGCAAGTTGACGTCTTAATTGGTTCTCTCCACAGGGCTTCTTCAAGCGCACCGTCCAGAACAACAAGCGCTACACATGTATAGAGAACCAAAGCTGCCAGATTGACAAGACCCAGAGGAAGCGCTGCCCGTACTGCCGCTTCCAAAAGTGCCTCACCGTGGGCATGAAGCTAGAAGGTACGTCAACATGTTTCCATTTTAAAATCTCAGGTGTTGGGCTTTTGGAGGAGTGACTTTTGAGTGTTGCAGGTTTTGCGCTTCCGTAATTAGGTGTGCAACTTTCAAACGCAAGATGTGATATGACCCAAAGTATATAAAAGTTGAAAAATGGCTACAGTTGTTGCTCAAAAGAGAAAATATTTCCATGTTCAAATAAGCACCGAAAGCTGGCCACTGGGATTTGAACATATTGCTCTCAAAGGGCTCTCAAACAAAAGAGAACTACTGGAACAAGGCTGAACATTTCACTGTCCTTGCTACCAGTTTTGGATAAGCATTAAGAGCCTCCGTTTGAGCTGAAGTGGCGATACTCCAATGTAAATATGCTGAATTACAAGTAACAGTTCCTGCAATTAAAGTTTCGCTTAAAGTGCAAATTATAAGAATACTACTTCACTTACTTCTATTAAATGGGTTTATAATGCAGAAAAGTGAGGATTATATCATTTTATTAATGGATTTTTTTTTCCGATTAAGCGTAATATTATATAATGCATAATTGTGCTGGTGCATTTTGCTGTTGTTGGCGATGGAGGAGCTTAATTTAATACCGCTGAGAAGTTTAATCTACAACAGAGCAATATTTATGCAAGCCAATCATACTACTTGTGTTTATTGTATAAATGTAGTGCAGTAAAAAAGTAAAAAGTTAGGTTTGGGGGTCAAAGGACAAAACAGACTGAAAGCCAATAATAAGTTAAATACTTAAAAAACGAACTTCAGCGTAACACTTCAGTAAAACATCAAGTATTTAGTTACATTTCATCACTGGAAGTTATAAGACAGCGTCTGGGTCGGTTGAAAGCACTACACAGTCCTCTGGGCTCACTTAAAAGTATTTTAAAAATATATTTTACTCTGGGTCAATAATTATCTTTTTATAGTGCACATATAGTACTGATCTCACAGTAAACAATTTAACTTGATCAACTTTAAATGTGATCAAGAACTTATTGTACAAATCTGCAGGAGTGGAAAAGCAGATACAGACACTGTTGTTACTAATACGCTGCATCATATATATATATTTGAGGATATTATGCCTGTTTGCAATTACTGTTTTTTTTTTAAGTGAGGAAGGAAAAAAATATAACAGAGAGCAGCAAAAATTTGACTTTGACAGCTTCTGGACTTCCACAGGGTTGTTTCAAAACCTTCCACCGAACTTCTGGTACACTGACAGAGCAAGTCTTTTTTTTTTTCTTCTAATTAGTTCGCCATTGATCGCAGGCAGTCACAGCACATTAACTTTTCTTTGGAAACTCAGGGTGAAAATATTCTTCCATGATCAATTTGTGAACAGTTTCCTTTTACATTGAGGTATCCACTATTTAATAAAAAAAATGTGAATACCTGCTTTGACAAAATGATTGCCTCTGTGAAAGTAGATTATATTTATTTAAACATTTAACAATGAGCATCTCAGTAATCCCTTTCTCCAGAGTGTACACCTTACAAAGAGAAACCTTTCATTTCACCCAAAACGTTGAAATCCAACATTGCTTATTAGTATTTAAGATGGGGTCAGGGGGAGTTGGGGGGTATCTGGTAGCTGCTGTGCACTTAAACTTGCCAGACACAGTAATAGATAAAATATTAAACTTGGCAGCGGGGCGAGAATGATAATGATGATACTTTTGGCCGGCCATTTCGAGGTCTCTTTGTTGAATTTGAACGCAGCTCAGAAGCTTGTTCAAACACGGTTATCCCGAAGTGACAGGGTGGCAGAGCAAGAAATGTTCTTCAATGTTCAAAGATAATATTTAAAAAATTAACAAGATTACCATTTTTCCACACATTAGTTGACGTATTTAACTCTGAAATCAGTTATTCTGGCACGAACAACATAAATGACCTGAAGGTCCCCTTTCAATGAGTGATTAAATAGAGTACTATAAAAGAGTACTGTAAAAGCTAAACGTAATAGTCCCTCTTTTGATGACCAGGAGGTTAGGTTTAAAAATAATAATAATAATAATAATTTGTTTGTAATTTGTGCAGTCTTTTAATTAGGGAAGCTGTTATGTGACTCATAGGATTTCGCACAGTAGTATTTTAAACCAAATTAAAAACTCCTGAGGGGCCCAGAATTGTTGACATACTATTGAGAAAATGTGTTAAAGAAATGAGACCCTGAGAGGATGAAAGTACAACAGAGACAGACTCGCTAACATCTTTCTGGAGGCTTCTCCCTTTACCTGCCATGTGTGCTGTAATTAATTGCTGTTAATTGTAAATGCCCGCCGGGCAAAATGTCCCGGCCTGTCACTTTCCAGCTGACACGGGCTGGGGAGGGGGTGGGGGTGTAACGTTTGACATGCTTTGCCGGTGGTAACTTTCAGCTCGGGGGCAAGATGGGCCCTGCAGGGCTCTTGTCAGAGGCCAGAAGCTCCGGTGGGCCGATCCTGCCACAACCAGTAAAGACCTCCCAGACAGGAAGCGCGGCACCCCTCACCACACAAACACTATACATACAGCTCGCCCTGGCAAACGCATACATCTATTCATGACAAGAACCAGAAAGGTGTTCAGAAGGCCACAGGCAAGAGGGAAAAGGTGACGTGATAAAAAAAAAAAAGAAAAAAAAAAAGCTTTGAAAGAGATAAGGAGGTTTAGGGTGGCATGCTTCGTTATGGCAATCCTTTTCCATTCCCTTACACAACAGCTTGCAGCAGCATGTGAATTGAGTGGAAATCAAATGTGGACAAAAACACGTGACGGGGACTTGACTCAAACTGTAATTTAGTTTGTGTATTTGTGATCATTTCCTGTAGTATTTACTTTTCTGTTGCTGTTCAGCGCCATTCCTGTTTGTTGATATGCTTGCTGACCTACGTACGTATGTAAAGTCTGTGGATGTCTGTGTGTGTGTGTGTTTGTGTGTGTGCGTGCGGGTTTGTGTGTTTGTGAGTGTGAGTGTGTGAGTGTGTGTGTGTGTGTGTGTGTGTGTGTGTGTGTGCATGTGCGCTGGCATCGTTTTAAAGCTGAGAAGGAGGTGAACATCTAAAACGCAGACGTGTACATATCAGAGTGTCATAGATATTGTGTCTTGTCTTTCACCCCATCAACACACACAACCCACCACATAATGCATATACAGTAAGTATGTGTTATTCCTGTGCGCCTCTGCCTCTTCCCAGTCACTTCCTGTGATATCGAAGAGGTGTGGCAAGAAACGCCACCGATTTCATCTCATTCACTTGTCTGTCATCAGCTGCTCATATTTGACCATCAAATCATATATTTTATCGGTCCTTTGTTAGGATATAAAGCTCCATTTTATATCCTTTCTTTTTGCCCATTAGGGGCAGGCACCGACACAGACACTCTCTCTCTCACACATACAAACACAACCATGGTGGTGCGTGGCAGCCACACACGCTTATCTATCCACAAAAGGCCGCTGAGCACAAAGCACAAAGCAGACAAACTGCTGTTGCTGTAAAAATTAAATAAATAAAAAAAAGCCTGGCGTGAATCCTTGGTATGCGCTGTAGTGTCTGAGCCAGTGTTGAGTCATTGAGTAAAGGAGAGAAGAAAAAAAAAAAAAAAGACACATCCCATTAAGGTTTGACCCATTAGCACGTTATTCACTGAAGCTGATGAAGCATGCCGTATCTGAACAGCTCCCACTGGTATGATTCTCCTTTTATGCTTGCTGGGAGTTGCCTTGCATCATATGCTTCGGTGAGCTGCCTAATATTTCCCTAACCTGGGTATCGTCCTCAAGACGGAGCGTAACTGTAATGATTGTGATACAGGGCTAAACATGAAAGTTGATAGATTATTATGTTTAAAAAAAAACAGAGACTAACACTAGATAATATTTTCTTGTGTTTGCACTCAATTTGAGGACCAGCCTCCTCTGTCTGGTGTGAATCCTGACATAGAATATTTACCCATTTTAAATTGGTCTTTGTTGGCTACCAATCGACCTCAATTATCTTTGTGTTATCTATCACTGGACTTTTCGTGCTCACATACATTACCGAACAGGCCCACGCAGGCTTTCTCATATATCAGCTGTCTTCCAGTGTTTTCTTTTTTCTTTATCGCTTTTTTACATGCCGATAATCCATCATGGCATCTGAACGCGTTAATTACTACGACCCCAAAAACAACTAAGGCCATTGAGCTCGAATTAGCATCACCACCTGTGTGTTTTTATAGTCCTCTCTGGGCCTATACCTCCCTCTCCCTCCGCATTTCATTTCCTCCCCATCGCCGGCTTGCTCACTCTGATTTGTCTTCCATCAGCCTCCCAGAACCTGCGCTGGAATCCAGGGAGCTGTCCCATTACTTATGCATAGATATCATAGGTATTCATGTGTGTGCATGGGATAGGGCGCATCCGGAGCAGGGGCCGGGGCACCGACATGACAAACAGGGTGTCAGCAAGGCTCCGCGAGACCCATTAATATGCCGGTGGCCGACAGGGATCCTCACCTACGCACGCTTAATATTCCTGTATATTAAACAACCATAAATCAGAGGATCTAAGCGCTGAGGGCAGTGCGTGTGTGTGCATGTGTGTGTTTGTGATGCGTTTGAGTATGTCAGTGTGCGCAGACAAAGTGTCTGTTTGTGTGCAAAGAATGTGCTGTTGGTGCCGGTTTTAGATGGTGTGTATGAGGTGGACTTGATAGTTTTGGGGGGTAATGTATGTATGTGTGTGTGTGTGTGTGTGTGTGTGTGTGTTCAAATGTGTGTGTTTTTAGTGGATGTGCCCTTAGACAGTAAGTCAGGAGAATGCAGAGAAGATGACAGCATCAGCCTTTTAGCCTTTCAGCCTGGCTTTGGTTGTTTCACAAACAAACAAAACTGAAGGAGGTTTCCCTCATGTGAAGTGTTTTCCAATATATGAATGTTCTTCATCTATGGAGCATATTCTCCTTTTAATTTTTCGGGGGGCTAAATCAAAGGCATTTTTGCCAGTCCATCTAGCTTGGTAACAACATTTTTTTTGCAGGACAACATTTATAAATGTATACTTTAAATAGTATAATCCTAGAGTAAATCTAAGCAAAATATGTGAGTGGGTGAGTCCATAGTTACATAGATACAAGTTGGTAACCACAGGCACAATTAATGCAGCATCCCACCTATTAACATCTCTCCAACTCACTGAAACGCTCATCTTCTCCCCCTACACACGTACTGGCACTGCCCCCCGCCCCCCCTCACATTAGTCTGTGTTACATGCATGCAAATCACCTTGTTTAATTACAGACAAAGAATCAGTGCATGTGTTTGTCTGTACGTGTGTGTATGGTGGTGGGGAGACCTGTATCCCCCCACCCCCCCCAGTCTTGATATTCATGAAATGATGTGGGTCCCTGGGTCCGAGGCAGGCAAGACAGCAGCCAGGGCTTAATTTTCTTTTCCCAGTAGGGCCTACTATTAGTTTCTCAGCTCATTAATTACGCTGTTGTGGAGAAATCATTAATAGTTAAAGTTGCCCTGCAATAATGTATAATAGATACATTTGACAGAGAGTTTTTTTTTTGTTTGTTTTGTTTTGCTTTCTTTGAGATGTGATCAATTTTTTTATGATAATATCTGAGCCTGGGCGATTGGGCGCTGGAGTTGACCTCAAGCATGTCGGGAAACGGCAAGGCGTGTGGGTGTTTGTGTGCGCGTGTGTACAGTGTGAGCTGTCAGGGGAATCTATAATATGGCGCAGTGTCTCGCCAGCTCCTATCTGCGATACTTTTCATGTTGGCCAGAGTGTTTGCATGTGTGTGATTCCAGTGAAAACGTAAAAAATGTGAGTGTGAGATTATGTGTGTGCCTGTGTCTGTGTGTGTGTGTGTGTGTGTGTGTGTGTGCCGCCCCTCCTGGCTCCTCTCGCTCAGATCAGTGACAGACACTTTTGTGACGGAGGTCATTAAAATCACTCCCAAGGCAGCCCAGTGTGTGTTGGAGTGTGCGCTGGTGTGTCTGTGTCGGCCCCCTCGCCCCCCACATTGTCCACACCCCCTTTTCAATTTTCTTTTTTTGTGTTCTTTCATTCAGCTGGAGTGAATCCAAACTGACTCCCCCTGTTAACGAACTACCCACTGCTTACGAATACAGGCAGACGCGTACATATGTGGGTTTATTTCTGTCTTTCCAAAGAGGGTGGCGAGAGTATACTAAATATATATAATGATAAAAATATGATAATAATTCTACGGTATTGGTATTGGTGAGTGTTTTCTTGGCTTGCATAGCCTCCCAGACGTCCGTTAGCTCGTGGCACACTGCGCTTGGTGAGTAAGAGGTAATTAAGTATGAATAATTAACACCCGCTCTCCCCGACTGGGAGACAGCAGAGCAGCTTCCCCATGGCAGCAGTCGGCCAGATCACACATGGCCCTTGTAGCAGTCCACTGTGCTCGTTCATTAGAAATACCCACGGCACAGACTCGTTGTGATCCTCACCACGGGATCCTGCACTGAGAAGGGGGGCATCGTGGGTACGTTCGGTTCATCAGGAGAACCCCCTTTGCTTTTTCGTCAGCCTTTTCAGCCATTGGGGTTTTACTGAGAAAAAAGTCTCCGCTAATAGACTGTGACATTTAAAGCTTTTAGATATTTCATAATCAGACAGCTTCATAGAACGCGCATTTGGAGAAAGAGCTGGAATTTTCTTTCGGCCCGGACCCATATCTGCATTTAGAGGTATGCTTTCCCTGAGTGGTAGACTGAGATAGCCAGCTGTACAATGATCAGAGCGGTTCAGAGAAGTTTGTGTCTCTGGTCAATGAGTAACGGCACTATCTGTTAGACCCGTGGGCTTCAACATGTAAATGTCAAGTGTAATCACCACAGGAACACCTTTGCCCTACATACAAGTTACAACTGAGGAGTCCACCTCCACAACTCCAAGCAAATAGATAGAGTGTATAGATACATGCTATAGATAGTTGAGGACTTACTCTATAGAGTTGTTTTAAACTTCTCTTTTCAACTAAAATCCACCAACTGCTTTTCAGAAAAATAGGTTCACACTTCTTTGAGACAGATAAGTGCCGTGATGCCTTCACGTGTGCGCTAATTCTTGCCCTTCCTTTCTTGCCTCCTTTTGCACCTCTCTCCCTGTTTCTCGCTCTCAGCTGTGCGGGCGGACCGCATGCGCGGCGGTCGCAACAAGTTCGGCCCGATGTACAAACGGGACCGGGCTCTCAAGCAGCAGAAGAAGGCGCTGATCCGAGCCAACGGCCTCAAGATCGAGGCCATGACTCAGGTGATGCAGGCCGTGCCCACCGACCTCACCATCTCCTCGGCCATCCAGAACATCCACTCGGCCGCCTCCAAGGGCCTCCCGCTGAGCCACCACACCGGACACCACGCCGGCCACCACCACCACCACCACCACCATCATCACGCCACCGCCCTGCCCCCCACAGACTACGACCGCAGCCCGTTCGTCACTTCGCCGGTCAGCATGGCAATGCCGCCCCACGCCGGCAGCCTACAGGGCTACCAGGCCGCCTACGGACACTTCCAGGGCACGCGCACCATCAAGTCAGAGTACCCAGACCCGTACACCAGCTCGCCAGAGTCCATCATGGGCTACGCTTACGTAGACGCCTACCAGACAGGCTCGCCGCCCAGCTTCCCCCACCTGATCGTAGAGCTGTTAAAGTGTGAGCCGGACGAGCCACAGGTTCAGGCCAAGATCCTGGCCTACCTGCAACAGGAGCAGGCCAGCCGCGGCAAGCACGAGAAGCTCAACACCTTCGGCCTTATGTGCAAGATGGCCGACCAGACGCTCTTCTCCATCGTGGAGTGGGCTCGAAGCAGCGTCTTCTTTCGTGAACTCAAGGTAGGCCCCTGCGTGACGGAGGTTTATTTACATTCAATTTGTCCATCACTGCTCTTTTTGACGAGAGCACCGACAGGGTCCTAGTCTGAGAATGAAATATTGTCCATCTCTGTTGGTGAGACATGTTTCACTCATGAATTACAAAATAAACATATAGTCTATATTTAAGTGAATTAATTGATTCAATTAATTCAGTTTATTTTTAACCTTTAATTATATGTGATCGACATTCTTTGAAAGCGTATTCACCAGGCGCCGTGTATGTAATCTGCAGAGTCTCTTAAAACAACAACTTTGAATCCTGGTAAACACCGTTCCTCTGTGACTGTTTATCACAGTCGATCCCAACTGACCAATAGCGACTGTCTGCCAATGCCTCACTGTAAAAATGTGATAACTCCCGCTTATTCATCACAGAGCCCGAGGGACAGCTTTGGGTTTAGTGTGTGTGCCTGTGTGCGTGTGTGTGTGTGTGCACTTGCCGCATTATTTGCTCTGAATGAAGGTTAATATTCGGAACAACATGAAAGGTGTTTGATTAGCCTGTGCTTCACCTGTTTTTCCTCCACTCCTTTGTCTGTTTGTTTCAAACCACGTCGCCAAAGGCTCAGCTGCATATTCATGGACCGCTGCCTGTTGCAAAATTCCCTCCCAATATGTAATATTATTCTGCTTTCAGAAGGCGGACAATATCAAACGCAATAAATGCAATACTAAAATCTGTGCCAATTACAACACAGACAAGAGTCCTTGAAAAACACATGTTGACATTTAGCATGCGCCGTGTCTCCGCTATTGACATTTTCCAGATCTGTATTTGCATTCAGCAGGGTTAAGAACTACACACACACACACACACACACAGGCTCATCGTAGGGTGTGGCCACCGCAAATAATTGTGAGTGGTTTGCCCATTAACTTTGAATGATCATTTGTGCTGCCCTGCGAGGCCCCACTATTCCTCACACCCTCATCCTAATTCAATTATCTCAGCCACTTGTGTTTGTCACTCTCCGTGCTGTGCTGCCGAATGAAACGCCATTATGTTTTCCTAATGACCACCCATATTAGCGGAGCTAAATAGTAATTGAGCTGGGTGCCTGTGACAAAGGTAGAAAATGATCTGGGCTCCGTGCAGGAGAAACCCATGCACACCCAATCCCCCTCCAGCCCACATTGAAAAAAATACTTCTCCTGTCACACATGGGTTTAGGTGAGGTGGGGGGCATATTTTACCTAAGTGACGGAGATAATTGTACCCCCCCCCCACCCACCCCCCAAAAAACACAAGTGGCCTGAACCAAAATGTGCTAGCTGTGAGTTCCTCCCACACCAAATACAAAAAGTCTCTTCCTCGCGTGTTTCTCATCAGCGATGATGCAGAGCATTTGCCTCGTCGGCAATGGTGACAAGTAAAGCAAACCCCGAGTAAGCCGAACCGATCAGCTTGCTGCTCAGATTTTTAAATCCATCTGACCTTTGACACCTCCTGTTAGTGAAGAGCCGACTGTTCGATGCCAGGTCGAGTCCCGGGCCCAGAAAGACAAGAAGCAGAGCAGAATTCAAAGTTTGTCACAGGAGTAGTGCGGCACCGTAGGGAGCTATAAATACACTTTCACCTCTCTCTCAAACACACGCACACAAACACACACAACCACACTAAGACACAGACACTGCACACACATAAGGCACAGCCCTTCTCACTATTATTAGCACGGTAAGAACAAAAGCATTTCTCTGGTAATAGAGCCAAGCTGGGAGTGTGTGTGCGCGCAGCCGCCTGCCAAAAAAAGTGTTTAAAGATTTAGTTTCCATAAGTTGGCGTCGGTCACGGGACCCATAAATATTTAGCCATTAGGAGGACCTTCTAAAGAGCACTAGCCATTCTTCTCCGATGCGGCACGCTGCCTCACTCTTTCTCCCCCTCTCTCTTTCTGGGAATGAGCCATGACGTGAGGGACGTTTATTTCTAACACCTTGGATCCGAGAAGTTGAGACGGGCTCTTCCCGCCAGCGTACTTCACTTTTGATTGGTTTAGCACATCGACAATTAGAATGAGGCCGAGCTGGGAAACTGGTTTTGAAATCAGTGAAAAAGTTGCGCGATGAGGGAACGTTTTGGCAGTGTTGACGGCATGATCACTCGTGCTTGTTGCCTAGGTGCGCGTGTGGACAGGTGCATTGGGGTGTGTTACATATGGTTACACTTGCACCTAAGCATTTAGCTTTTCTTTTTATCTACTTTGGCTCAGTATATTCTGCACTTAAAACAGGTTCATATCCCACTGTTTTCCAACATATTGAAGCCGTTTAAAATTTAGCTCAGACTTTTTATGAATTGAAAGATTGTTGTTCTAATGCACCAGAGTCTGCTGCGAGGGACCATAATAAAAGATGTTAATTTAGTTGCAATGTCATAAATGAGGCAGAAGCTCAAATGTTTACTAAGATTTAGAAGAAAAAAAAATATATATATATATACATATATATAATATTGATACATACTATTACAGATTTTAAAGAAACCACCAAAAAATGAAGCAACTATTGTAAATACATGAAAATACAGGCCTCTTGAAATCACCTCTTCTAATGTTCCTGTTTTTGTTTGCTGAACATGAGGGTGGGCGTTGCATGACTTTGTGTGTGTGTGTGTATGTGTGTGTATGTGTGTGTGTGTGTGTGTGTGTGCGTGTGTGTGTGTGTGTGTGTGTGTGTCAGGCATGCGTGAAGGCATTCTTGTGTGCGTGCGGTGACTCATACTGTGGCTGGTCGAGTGCTACCCTGTCCACCATTGTTCCAGTGCGTGGCTGGCCTGACTCCCACCACAAACACAATGGGAAAGAGAATTTAGCGGGGGGCGATCGGGAATATTGATGATTCACATGTTTATATCTCACCTTCCTAACTCTACTATGTTTTGACCAAAGCCACCGCCCCCCCCCCCCCCCCCCCCCCCC
>JAFBJU010000787.1:103852-127690 GCA_016785305.1 Colistium nudipinnis
CAACCCCCCCCCCCCCCCCCCCCCCCCCCCCCGTCTTCCTCTCTACACCCTTTAATAATAAAAAAAAAAGGATGTGTGTCTGTTGTGTTGACGGCGAGCACTTTTGTTTGCCTTGACAAAAAAAACAAAAAAAAACATGGCAGTTTTGCAGGTCATTTGTAAATATAGGTTCTAATATCCTTTCAGAATGCAGGCAGTCAAATGGGCCGAAACCTGTGAGACGAGTCAATGATGAACCGATGATTTTCTGTATTCTCATCTTTACTAATTAAGTCAAGTTTTAATTTTGAGATTTCTAAAACGTTATCCCAGCAATATCACAACTGTGGGTTGGAGCTACAGCCTTTGGTTGTGAGTGAGTATATTATTGTTTCGAAACTGTCTAGAGTAAAATGCTCTGTAACGTTATACATATATTTAGTCTGTCCACCTGATAAAAATGGAGCCGAGAGGAAAATACCCGTGACATTTTGAAATGTGGCTTCGCTGTTTATTTTAGTCATCGAGGGAGTTTTTTTTTGAGAGGGGGGTGGGGGGGGGGGGGTTCGTCAGAGCAGTCAGTTTCTTTTTTTTTTGCTTCTGTCTCTTCTTATTTTTTTTTGGTTTGTCTCTCTGCGTCTAGCATGAATGGCAAAAGCAGAACTGAGGGCCATTAAGTTGAGGAGGAACTGTATTAGAAGTTTTGCTCCCTGGGAAAGCTCCCAGCTGAGATGGGACAGCCATATTGGATAAACAGATGGCCGGGAAGAGGAAAGGACAGACGAGGAGAAGAGAGGTGAAACAAAGAGAGGAGATGAGGAGAGAAGGAATGTGGAGAGAGCGGAGGATAGGGAAGAAAGAAAGAGGGAATGACAAAGATGAGAGGGGAGGAAAGGAAAGACAATTATCGGGTTAAAATTGGCCAAAATTTAAGCAAAGCTAAACTGCTGCTTTCTTTCAAAAAATATATATATATTTTGATTTATTCAAAACAGAGGTTAATGAAATATAACTTTAATGCATGTTTGTGTTTGCGGAACAAAGCAATTACTAAACAAGGATTTGAAAAGATTTCAATCAACAATTTGATAAATTCGAAGAAAACACTCAACAAATACGCAAGACCAAAAAAACGCTCACAAATACACCGATATCTTCTGTAAGCTCAAATATGAAACAAGCATTTTAAGCAGTACGATCATTTGCAGCACTGACTGTTTGTTGCGAGTTTACTGGACCCTTCTAAGCGGGTGCACGTCAGTCAATCACGCGGTATGACAGATCCCCCGGGTGGAGCGGGAGGGGGGCTGATGTTCACATCTCACACCTGAATATTCTCCACTTATGGATTTACCTGAGTGAATAATGTAAGGTCCTCTGATGCGCCCCACTCTGCCCTGCTGCATAATTTCACCCCCTCCTGCCTCCCCTCCATCTACACCCATAAATATTACATGAATTTTCTTTGGTGAAATTATCCCGACACCACCCCGCCCAATTCAGACTGGAGGGTCTTTTTCTACAGTCTCAGTTATCCTCCTTCAACACACATGCGCGCACACATGCACACACATTATTGTTTTTTTCTTCCATGACCTATCCAGGGGCAGTTTAATTTAATTTTCAAGGTGCAACCAAGTGTGTGTGTGGGTGCGTGGTGGGAAGGGCAGGAGTATATTACCCGTGCCCTGCTTCGACCGGTGATTGCACCCTCTCTTTTTTTTTCTCACACCCCATAACTAAGTGGAAATTAATACGCCGTTTTAGGCGCGATCTATGAACCCTGGGTAGTGGGGAATATCTATATGACTCACACGCACTCACACACAACTACACACATACGCACACACACACACAGTTTCCCAGCCGCAAGGTGCAATGTCTGTCTTGTCACAGAGGTCAATGGGTACCCCCCACGACAACTTCCCCTCCCGGCACCCCAATCCTGACAAACTGCGCTGCAAGCGCGATGGGGTTGGCAAAGATTTGTAACTGTGTCCCCGCAGTCCGTCGCATTTGAATTATTCTGCTGGCTGAGATGCACCTTCCAACACACACACCCCACACCACGCTTTCTCTACCTTAGCCGGGTGGGTGGAAGGGTATAGAGAAGGAAGCAGGGGGAACAAAATAGAATAAGGGATGTGTGGAAGGAGAGGGAGTTTAAAGGGAGACAGAGAGAAGCAGACAGAGAGCAGACGGCGTGGGGCAGAGTCATGACAAAGAGTTAAATTGAAAAAGGGAGGGACAGAGTGAATGATTTAGAGTTAGGAAAAGACTTGGAGACAGAGAGAGGAAGAGACGACAAGCATTAGAGACGAAGTAGAGGCTACAGTGAGATATCGAGACCAAGAAGTAGAGAGGAAAAAAACAAAACAGTTGACTGAAAGACAATGCACAAATAGAGGGAGACAGAGAGAGAGAGAGAGGGAGAGAGAGAGAGAGAGAGAGGGAAATGATGTAGAGAAGAAGGTGAGGGGGGGGGTAATGGGAAGATGAACAAGGGGGTGCGAGAGGCAGAGACCAAGGGCAAGAGGAGGAGGAGGAGAGGGGCATGTTGAAGGACAACAGGGGAGGGTGAGAAGGCGACCGGTAGGTTGTCGGGGTGTGTGTGTGTGTGTGGGGGGGGGGGGGGGGGGTAAGAGGGGGGGAACAGGTGGAAGGTTAATGGTCCTGGAGCGGATCCACCAGACGCTCTCGGGCTTGATATATGGGCCCGAGGCCTGGCGCGGGGCGTAGGCTTTCAAAGATATATTATTTCATTTGAGGAGCAGCACCATTCTGGCCGACATAACCCCCCCCCCCCCCCCCCCCCCCCCCCCCCCCCCCCCCCCCCCCCCCAATCCCCCCCCCCCCCCCCAACTCTAACACACACATGCACAAATACACATACTGTATCGTAACCCCAAAAACCCACACACACTGTTGTTGCGCCTGGACAGTTTTTTTGTTGCCGTAGAGCAAGGTTTCCACATTCCAGTCCTTGTCTTTCTTTCTTTCTTTCTTTTTGTTTCCCCCCTCCCTCTGCTGTCAGTCTTTCTCCCAGGCTGCAGGCCGGTGTTGCGGCTGCCTGTGTGTTTTTTTTGAGTTGCTATTTTTGTGGTAACAATATCTGTTTGATCAGTAGCACTGGGTATGAGCAGGAGTTCTGGGGTATACGAGGGAAGGAGAGAGAGGGGTAGAGTGTTCACAAAGGCCTATTTTCATTCATAAATTATACATCGCAGGGCAATACATTACTCGTTTTCTTTTTCATAAAGAGTGTAAAATGGCCCTCTTCATTTTTTTGACCCCCCCGCCCCCGATACCAATGCAAAATGGAAAAAGCCGATTTTTTGGATCAGTTTTAAGAGTCAGTCAAACAAGAGTGTAAATCGGATCAGACATATATCTCACACTGTGTTTAACATGGACGGCCAGAGGTTGGACACCATGAATAGTTTCTCCCTCGTGAAAATGCCCATAAGTCCTTGTCTCACAAGATTCAAAAAATAATAATACATACATCTACCTGCGTACTGCATACAGTACGCGTCTAAGAAAGATAATGAAGAAAAAAAAACATCTGCTGTTTGCAGGGTGGCAAAAAAGCAATTGCACATCATGCATTCGATGAGAAGCTCTTATATTGCTGTATTTCTCCAAATAAGTATAATATTTCCTGCCATAGCTAAAGTCATTTTCCAATAGCACGTGCCATCCTTCGCCTGTCTGACTGCGGGCACCCGCCGATCTACAGAAAACCTAATTTTCCACGTGGCCCCGATGCCGTAGTGGTAGACAGAGCTTCAAGATACGGCTTTTCCAAACAGCGGAATGGTCCCGTAGGTCCAACCCCAGGGGACTGCCGCAGGCCGGAAGGAAGAACAGGAAAGTTGTTAAAAGAGAAGATTTAAGGTCGCCCTCCCCAGAGGAGCAGCAGCAACGGGGAGACGAAGGGGGTTGGTAGGTTTAAGCATGCGCAAAATCTGCTCATCTACTTGTTGCTTTGATGAGGGATGAAAGGCCTGTCATGAGGTACGGGTTTACAGAGCTCCGGGCAATGATGGACTCACCTGTCCTCAACCGCGTTTCCTCTTTCTTGCACTCCTTCCTTCCTTCATTTAAGTGATATTGTCTTTCAAGTAGGGGAAATATACACTTGTTTATGGACACTAACAAGACATGCAAATATTGATGGAGGTGGCAGGGATCAAGTGTCTGCACCGCCCTGCCACTAAACCCCCGACAAGAGACGCGTGTTTGTTTGGCGTCTACCCGTCCCTGCCTCGCTGCATGGCGGCCCTCCTCTCCAAAACCACTGTTGATGAGGTAGCGAAGAAGAAACGTCCAAATTGCCTGCACCTCCTCCATAGTTTTTCATTTTCGAGCAAGTTAACACAGTCTGATGCACATTTGTGAGCACTTTGGGCATTTGTCAGGGGGAAAGAGCTGTTTAAGTCTTGTTTGAGGACGATCAGGGTAAAAGCCTTTTTTATTGGCAGGTCATGCTGCTTGTTAAGACGGCAAGGCAGGTGACTAGGCGGTGCTGTTAGCCCCGCTGGCCCCGGAGTAACGCAGTTGTTGTTTCACAACTTGGCACCAGTCAATCAAATCAGCCGGGAGAGAGAGATATATTGAAAAGCAGGGGGGGGGGGGGGGGGGGGGGGGGGGGTAGTGGGAATGAGAGACAAAGAAAATTGGTAAACAAAGCGGATGGGGAGTCGATTTAGTCGGCCGGGCGTCTAACAAATCAACTCAGCAGCATGCAAACACTTTACACACGCCACCGAAGTACAAAGACAACTTTCCCTCTCCCCCTCTTCCCCTCTCAGCCGTGCTTATAGCTATGAGCCGCGTTCAACCCAAGCAGAGGGGGGTGGGGGGTGGGGGGGGGTAGTAGGAATGAGAGACAAAGAAAATTGGTAAACAAAGCGGATGGGGAGTCGATTTAGTCGGCCGGGCGTCTAACAAATCAACTCAGCAGCATGCAAACACTTTACACACGCCACCGAAGTACAAAGACAACTTTCCCTCTCCCCCTCTTCCCCTCTCAGCCCTGCTTATAGCTATGAGCCGCGTTCAACCCACAGTTCCTTCCCAAAGTGCCTCCCATCAGAGACTCGGAAAGCCGAAAGAGAAAAAAAAGTGCACTGCTCTCAGTTCTCGGCAGCAGAGGACAAATTGGACGTAGGGTCCCCGTAAAAAGTACGGTTGGTATCTGCAAGCAGACCGGGTGGCAGTCGGTGGAACTGTATTGTCAGACGAGGGGTAAATATACAGACAAGGTTCCAACATTTTGCTTCCAAATAGCTCCGAGCTCTAAGGTTTCCCAGAGGTCAGAGGGGCCGTGGTGTGGCTGCTGCAGCCTTACGCCAACCTTCAACCTCTAAACTAAACTCACCACGCGCAAGTATGCAAACCTGTCAGCTAATACATCTTCCCCTTCTTTTCTTTTTTTTTTGTTTAACCCCAGCCTATACATTTCATCTCCATAAAGGACGCGCTTTGGAAAGTGTCGCATAAATAACTGCGAGAAGGACACTCGGCCGGAGGGTCTTGTGAAACCCCACATTTAATGATGACATCTATTCCCATATTCAAATCTTCCATTTGGCAAAACATATAAAATATCACACGCTTGAATAGCTGAAACCTTTTCAAGTTCTTTGGTCAACTCAAATCTTTTTTATTGAAAACTGAATAACGTGTCACGCTATCAAGTCCAGACAACAACAAACAGGCAAGTCTCCTTCCTTCACATGCTGAGGTGTGGTTTTACTATGTTTACCAAGATCAATACCATTTCCATTTCAACAATGCCTCTATTAAACTCCTCAGATAATATACAGAAATTGGCTTTCATGTCGTGGCCGTACTGTTGCACATCCTCCTTAAAATAAAAGTATTTGATATTGAAATGAAAACATACGGTGTCATTCATGGGGCCAAATCGATTTTTGGGATACTTCCTCAGGCCAAGCAGTGGTTCCTTGAACTGAAGTACAAATTCTGATTGACCACCCTTCCATTGGCTTTTCGGGTTAATAAAACACACAACTTGCCCCTAGCTTCTTATGTTCTGGAGTTGCGTGGCCTCAATTATCTGTGAGTAATCCGGTCTGCCTAGAGGTTGTGCCTGTGTCCGCCGCTTTCGTCACCGCCGTGTCAACAGTTGTTCTCCGATGTCTATTTTTGACGCTTATTTACGGCTTGTCTATTCCGGACAGGGAGTGGGGAAGCTTGGGGCTCGGGGGAGATGAGTGGGGTGGGGGATGGGGCGGTGGTCCGGGAGACAATAGATAAGACGGTGGTGGGCCACAGTCGACAGCTTGCTGGGTAGTTTCACACAACTCAGGAGCTGAGGGGTATTTATATGCAACTGGTCAGGCCAGTGATTGAATTTGCACAGAGACGGCCGACGCGCGCGGTCCTCAGGAGTAACACTAGACATTGTGGCGGTGTTGTGACAACGGGTACGAAATTTCAATGGGGCCACACGTCATAGAATGACCCAGGCGAGAAAATGGCTTTAGCCCCACTGCCAAAGTAGGACAAAGACACCTGTTCTCTATCCGTACTTAAAGCATTCCTTTCCTTGCTGGTTTTAATTTCTCTCACTCTTTCCTTATTTCTTTTGCATTTCGCCGAGACATTTTATTACCCTCACACCGTTCCCTCTTCCTCACCTCTCATTCGGTCAATCTCTTTCTCTGCTTCTCCCCAAAAACACCATAACTGCGAAACCTGGCGTGAGCCGCGGATAAATGATTCCATACATATGCAATAAAGGCACGGCACTAATAATAGGCATTACCGTACCACGTTCTTGCAGCATTGCGCCCTCTCAGAGGGGGATAAAAAAAAAAAGAGGCTTTTCAACCGAGCTGAAACAATGACGAGCAATAAACCAAATATATTGAAAGGAGACTCGCCGAGAGAGGTGTCGACAAAACCGTTAAACGCTTGGAAAATGAACCAGGGATGTTGAACGCCAACCAAAAAAGACAAAGTTTTCAGGTGGCAAGCCGCAGTCTCACCTTCCCTCAGGCCAATACTTTATGGGCCACATGTTACACTGCACCGCTCATCAGCAGCAGCGGCAGCAGCGGCAGCAGCGGCAGCACCGGCACCAGGCAGCAACAGTGCTATAGAAAGATGTCTTTCTCCTAATGCAGATGCATTCTTGGCAGTTTGGGTCAGAGGAGACCTGGAGACGTACTTCGGGGAGAAGCGGGGGCGCCATCTGTTCTGCAGCGCTGCAAAAATGTTGTACTTCGACTGTTAACATCTCACAAGGGCTCCGGCAATGCTCAATTAGTTCATTCACATATTGAAATTGGGCATCAAAGGCTGTGATCTCTGGAGCCGTGCCACGTGTGGATGGGATTTCAAACGCTGGCTGTTCTAAAGCCCCGTGAAACACCCCCCCCACCCCACCCCACAAACAACCAAAATACACCCATCCCAGTGCGTCAATCCCTAATGGGAATCTGTGTCTCCCACCCTCTCAGACAGAAAGCATAGCCGCAACAGTCTCCGCATTTTAAAACAGCTTTGCGTGCGTTACGGTATGTAACATACCGTGCATGTCGGTTGTGTTGTTCTTTTCTATAGGTGTTTGTGTAGGAGGGAGTTAAAGAGGACTGTCTCGGCTCTGAATAATACAAAAGGGGAAAGACTTCAGCCTGTGGTGGTCTTTGTCTCCTTCTTTTCGAGTCTTGTTATTCCTCTTAATGCAAAGACAGCCATGTCTTTCCCGTTGTGTGTCAATAAAAGTCACACACACACACACGCGCACACGCACACACCAACCCACCCAGAAGCACAGGATCCCACCTACACGTGCACGCATGCACATAGGGCCCCTCTTTTCTCCAACAACATCTGACGGCGTCACTGACATCCCATAAAGTTCTTCAGTCATATCCACACCTGCATACACACACGCTGACCCCCCTCACCTCCCTCCTACTGCCCCCCCTCCGCCCAGCTTTCACACAAACACCCAGTCATAAATTGCAGCGTTCACTCAAATAATGATTGCACGGCATGAAAATCCAATGGCCGCGGCTTAATGCCGAGGAATTGCCCGGTAGATTAAGCTCTGGGTGTGTGTTTGCGTGTGCTCTGGGAGTACGTAGGGGCTGTTGGTGGATCAATAGGATTTCTATGATCACTGCCTCCCAGCCAGCAAGCTGATAGGACGGTCCGCTCGGCCGACCCTTTTCACATTCGTTTGCTCTCCGTCTGCGTTTGACATGGGAGCGAAGGTGCAGGGAGGAGAGGGGAGTGGAGTGGCGGGAAGGGAGCAGGATGCCGGACCCAGTGTGTGTTTAAGTGTGCATGTATACAGGTATGAATGCTGCTGTCAAGAAATGGCATGCGTGTCTCTGGGCAGCTACGCCGGTCTTGACATGATTGCGTGTGCGTGCCTGCGTGTCTGAGTGAAGAAGGGGGAAGGCTTACTTTTGGGAGATGCCATTCCCTGGGCTGCGTGTGTATTAGCGGTCTAATGTTCATGTGAATAATTGATTAGGGCTTCTCTGTGTTTTTGATAATTAGTTGATAGCTTCTTAGCTCTAAGCCCTGAGATTTCATGTCGGTGTGTATGCCAGAGAGCGCGTGAGAGCGTGTGTGTGTGTGTGTGTGTCCGTATGTGGGGGGTGGGTAGTTCCCTTCTCTAGGTATCATGAAAACAATAAGTTTCTAAAAAAGAAGGAAGAAAAGAGAACAAGACCCAATCTACTTAAGCCATGCACTCACGGATTCACTTTCTTCAGAGAGGAGACAGCGGTACACGCGTTACTTTCTCACAATCTCCTTTTCCCCTGGACTTGTCTTTCGTTTTCCTGCCGTGTTTTTCCATTTGATCAACGGAGACGCTTGGGCTCTACTCCTCTCTCTCCAGGAGGCTAAGGCGCGAAACACGACATGCTCCCCCGAAAACGCCGCCGCGCGTTACCTGAAAAGTTTGCGCACCTCCCGCGAAAGCCACCACCCATGGCCGACGACAATAAACGGCGCGCGCATGAAAAGCCGGCCATTGAAATTCCTGTCTCGCCTCGCGCCCGGTCCGTTCTCGCGCCCTATTGATTTTGCTATCTTTCATATGCTTATGCATCAAGTAAAAGGGGAATAGGAGAGTTTGGGCATGCATAGTTCAACCTCAAATCCCTGTGCTGATATCAGACAGAGAAGACGGTTTGTTGCTATCGTCAGCGACCTTGAGAAAACAAGACATTTTTTCCCCCCTGCAACACAGAGACACTTTGTTTTTCCTGCCTCATGAATGTCACGCCAGGCCTCCTGTGTATTCTCACATTTGTTACTTTGTACTTATGCTGGTTTAAGCTAAAAAAAAATGGACCTCGCATGCAATGCTCCCTAATTTTCATCTTTGGCAGCGGAATCTGTCATTTATTCATTATCTACTAACATATTGATTAAGAGCACAAATTGGTTGCGAGAATAGGCAGCTCCTGCATTTCCTGTATCTGTAGAAGCCTGATAATGCTGATGGGTCGGGGGCAAGGCCCATGCATGGAAAGGGGACCTCGTTAGGCCCCTGTCTTGTATTCTGTCATCTCAACAAGGCTAGGGACAAAAAGGACGCGAGGGAAAGGAAAACAAATAAGGCATTTTCAATTGTGGGCCAGATTTTATGTTTCTCTTTCGACCACAGGCTAGGGATAAGAAGATGAGGTTTAGACAGATGAGAGGACGTGAAGATGAGGAGAGGCAGCGAGCACGGCCAAATCGAAAGCAGAGTGTTCTCAGGGTCAAAGGTCAGCCTCCAGAGTCTGTTAATGCAGTCATTGTGGGAACCGATCAATCCCAGTGCCCCGGTGATATTGATCAGACGTGGGCACATGCACACACGTGGACACACACTTAGACACAGGCTAGCATTCTTTCTGGCACGCAAGCAGCCTTCATTCACTCTTTCAAACCACTTTCAACGCGCAGTGCACTGACACACACACACACACACGCACACAAAAATGCATACACACTCAAACCACCAGAGAGTAAGAGCTATGCAGACAATCACTGCAACAACAGAAAACTGTTTTAAACCTTTGAAGGTAAAACTTGCTTGATTTTCTGGTCAGTGACAAAAACACTATATAACAGTAAATGTTGCACATTTAATGGGTCCGAGCAATGTTTCAAATGATGGTATATTTACATCAAATGAAGACATGAAATAATCAATAAATATGATTCACTCCACATTAACCTGTGTCGATTGGTATTGAGGAAACCCTGGCAGCAGTCTGCTCAACATATTGCTAAATGAATGGATATTGAACACATTTCTAAAGTGAGCTTCAGAACGGTCTAAAATATATGATCCGGGACAAAACAAGTTTCATGAAAAGTGCTCCTCTTGAGCCCAGAGAGCACTTTTCTCCAGACCCGAGGCACTCCTGTGACAATGGTGATATTTTCCGAGCTCACAGATGGCCTGCGGCATCTCTATGGCTGCGCAGGGACATAATAACGGTCTAGGGTTTCTGTGTGCTCAGTTGGAGATAAATCCACAGGCATTCTCAACTACCTGATATGCTGGATTAGAGCTACACGCAACCAACAAACAGGTGCCAGTGTGAAATGTTGATGAGCAGGCACGCAATGATATACATATCACACACGTGCATACATAGCATACATGCATGGCATAAAACACAGAGGGTGGTATCGAGTGATTGTTAAGTGCGCTATGCTTCATTGTTTTAGGGAGATGCTTCCCTTAATGTAACAATGTACGCCTCATACTTTTACGTTTATCGTTATTCTATTGATTTATATTTATTTTCCGTAGCAGAAACAAAAACGGGTCCATTTGGGCCCGGCATCCATTCAAATCATACATATGAAAGGTATAAAACTATTCATCTCATAGCAACTTGACCCTACAAATGCCGTTTTATCTACAACCAAACTAATCAAAGGCGGATCAGGTCAAATGACAAGCGGCTCACAGGTGTATCAACAGTAAATAGCAGACCCTGGTTCCTTTATTCCTCAACCTTGTCTGCCGGCTGACAATTTTCGTTTTACCGGAGCTAGCTGTTCAGCATATTATCACTTATATTATCATTCCTCCCCTCTGCAAGCGGCCTTTTCCTAGTCAGCTAGGAGCAACACCTGCTCATTTTCCCAGCATCTTTATCACCCCCCCCCCCCCCCCCCCCCCCCCCCCCCCCCCCCCCCCATTGAGGCCCAAATGGACTGCATGCAATGATTAACACAACCTGGTTGGGGAATGGACGAGGGTGGCGCAGCAGGGATACTATGTTTTATTCTCATCCGTTTCGGCGGCCCGGGGCACAGGAACACGGACAACCCAGAGCCCACCTCGCTCCCGACACATCAGGTCACATAGCTGGAACATCCTCAGGATTTTGTCACTCACTCTGCCATTTTTCCTCACGGATGCAACTCTATTTGTGGCGTTTGGAAGTTGAGGCTGCCAAAAATGATTCGCGGCGGTGTTCGCTACATCGAATGGCCTGAAACAAGAAACCGGCTCGAATGACACTCTGAGCACTGACCGGACTTTTGTGAAAGGTCTTTGTTAATACGAGAATAAGGCTGGTTAGAGAAACAAATGGACTGATAATAAAATGTAATCGCAGGACAATATTGTTTAAAAAACATATATATATATATATCTATATATATATAGATATCAACCACTTTGTGATTTAGGAAACACTGATTCCTAATTAGTTGCACACGATCCCATCAGTGAGGATGGAAGCCCCACACTGAGTCTCTTTTCAATTAAATTGCCAAACTGAACTGGAAATGAGCCGCAGTGTATTCAAGCACCACATAATTAAGTGTTCGCAACACTCTGAGAACAACAGGATCTGTTCTAGGTGAATTAATGCCTGTTCCCAGGTGAATACGGGGCCTGCTTGGCTCAAGGCGAACAGATGCCAAGACAGGACTGCACCAAAGGACGGCTGGTGGAGACGCGCAGGCATTGATGTGGGCTTCAAACCTCACCTGTAGTACTCCCACACCGCATTGATTCCCGTCCAGCGCGGAGAAAACGGAAGAAGACAGAAGCGCAGCTATTGTTTATGAACAAGTCGTTTGAGGCAGATAAACTCATCGTCTGCGTGTGTGTGCCTGTTCTCCCCCCTGTGTTAAGAAAAACACACACACACACACACACACACACCCACGATTCTCTCCATTCATTAAGGCTCCACAGAAGGAGATTCCATTAATCTGTTCATTAGGCCACATCAAAAATGGAACTACTTATTAAAATCAGATCCAGCTGTGTACTCTCGTTAAAGCCCGCCGTACACCACGAAGCATAACAATGCTCGTGGCACTAGACCAAAACCCGGGCCACAAGAAAAAAAATATAAAAAAAAAGGAGGGGGGGGGGATTCGACTGCATTGGCCTGTTTTGACTCAACACACCATGATAATTGCTCTACTCTTAGCAGGGGCCTATGAATAAACATTACTTTTGTCAGGGAGCATCTGAATGCTCCATTTCCAATTAATTTACATTTGCCCAGAAATGGAGGGAATATCTGCTCTTAATCACTATGTTTTATTTTCTCAATTTCCCCAAAGTCTTTTCTCATTCTCTCATTCCCTGTCTGACACTTTCATTCCCCCTCTCACCCGCGCTCTCGTTCTTTTTTTTTTTTTTCTCCAACTCTCTCCCTCTCCGGAAAATCCCATTAATCTCAGCCAGTGGTTTTGAACAAAAGCTATGGGCTAAGCGATTGATCCGGGCATTGATCCCACTCGCCTGAACGATCATAAAGGTGTTAAATTGGTTTCTTGGAGGATATGTATTTTTCATTGCTTGCTGCTCCTAGTAGAAGTTCCTGCTTGGAAGTTTCTCGATTTTTTAAAAACCAACCACTGGTGATCATATTGAAATATTAAATAGATCACACCTTGAAAAGAAGCCTCAAATGTGGATTTTGAGGGCAGTTGGAGGGAGGGTGGGGGGTGTATAGGTTTCTGCATGAGCATAGACCCTAGAAGCTAAATCCTTCTAATGAGTTTTGAAACCTACCAAGGATAGGTAGCGACTGGGGAAGCAAAAGAAGCAAACCCCTTTTATTTATATTGCTGTATTTTTTTTCTCTTGAATTGACACTGAATTTCTATCTTTAAAACTCAAAAAGATGACATGCTATTTTCAACATTGACCCAATAAACCCAGTCAGAGCAAGGATACTGTTATTGGTAGGCATTGAATGATCAAGACTAAAGGCTGTTTTCAGCCAAAAATCCACACCTTGAATTGTCTTGTTATTCTTATTTTTGATGTGCAAAAAAACCAAACAAAAAGCATTTTACGACCCTAACCAGCTGAAGTTGAGACAGCCCCATTTGATCGATGGGTTTCACTGATCTTATATTGGGATTCTTCATGTTATAAATAAAGGGACACACAGCGAGAGCAGAAATAATAACACTTCGCAAAAAGCAGGAAGTGCGAAACAACAACGCAAAAAATATTTACTGAGTCAACATGGCTGGAAAACAGTAAACATTAAGCGAGCGGCGTTATCTTAATTTTCCATGACTAAATGCAGAGATAAGAATTAAAAACAGGTCAATCGGTTTTATTGCTCCCGTGGAGTTCAAAGCGCTGCTTATTTGAACTTTGTCGCGTCGTATTCTGAAAAAAAAATCGGCCACTGGCAAATCAGCCAGTGTTTCCAGTCTTCTCTGTGCTCCAGAGTGGCCTGTCCCTTTTGAAAGCGCGGGATGGATCAGTCATCGAAAGCCACGTCAGGGCGCTATCTGCGGGCAGCCGATCTTGTAAGATCAGGCGCCATGAATGTTGCTCATTCGACAGAGCAAAGGAAGAGCTTGTCAGGGAAACAGCTCGTGTCACCGGCACTTAAAAAGGTCAGCGAGCTGAACCCCGGCCCCTGGCCCTCCCTCGCGCCTGTCGGTCTGTCACCGGTCCCCCCCCCCCTCGTCCAGACGGGTGTCCCCTGCCCTCGTCTAGGCTCCCATTATTCCCCGTCATCCCCTCTGAACCGCCCCTCTTTGATGACCCGGGCCTCTTGTCAGCGAAAGAGCTTCCAGGCAGGCAGAGGGAGGACAGCCCTTTGATGAGGACCCCGACACTTGCCAGCTCCACTGACACGCAGGGAGGTCCTTTGAAGAGACGGGGCCTTACATGTACCCGTCCGCTCCAAAGACACACACGAACCCCCCACACTTTTACACGCGTTCCCAGGGTCCTTAGATGGAGGGGCTAAGAGGGGAGGATTGGGGCTCAGCACTGATATCTCTCTCCCTCGACTACCTTCCCTGGTCTCTGACGGTTTTAATGAAGGCATTTGAATTGCGCCCTTCGTCCTGAGCCCGAGACGCCTCAAGTATGGGATCACAAAAACTAGATGTACAGGCAGGAAAGGGAGGGAGACGAAAAAATGCGGCCGTGATACTGTCAAAAGTGTTGGAAAAAGGTCACTGGAGCTATGACGCGCTTTGTCAGATTTTTCTCTGATAAAAGAGAAATGGGGGATGAAAGCTTGCTTCACAGATTTGTATCTGCATATTTTCACCATTTGTACTATTTCTTTGTTGTATTTGGGCACGACAGGGTTGCTGTGATTGGGCAATGGTTCGCGTGAGATATCTGGAAGCTGAAGTAAATATTTCAAACATAAAAAGACTACATTAGAGACCATACCAGCTACCAAACGGAAGACGTGGCCAAAGATCACCTTGGTCAAACAGAACGACCGCGTTCTCAGACATTGCATTTATGATTTGGTTTCGCCGGGTCAATGTTATGCCTGTCTGTAAGGTCAACAGAAACGAGTCCCCCATCACCAGTCAAAACAATCCTGATCACCAAGCCATAGACTTGGCCACAGCCAGTGCTTATCATAAAAGGTGTTTGATGCCCACTGGCAGCGCTACAGTTGTTGACATCAAATTAGTACCTAAGGTCACTGCACATTTCAGGAGTACCACATCCCTGCACAATTTGCAGACGCCACAAAATGAAATTCCTCGCTGCCGCCCGTGTCACAACGTCGGAACATGGAACCGCATTCTACAAGCGGCAGACCCCAGGTTGACATTGGCGATGAATGTCACAGACGGTTCTCACAGTCCCAGAGCAACAAAGTAACTTATCGTCGCAAAAAAAAAAGAAAACACAGTGTGCCCACAAAGACACATTATTCCCAAAGATACGGCAAAGAGCACAATGTTTGTTGATAGAAGAAAAAAAAAAAGGTGGAGAAAATGAGGAGAAAGACGCTCTCATACATTTTCCTCATTCCTTCCCTCTCAATGAGGCCCTTTTCTGGTGCGTGAGAGTGGCTATGTGGAGTAATGATTAACAAAGATAGGCATGGGAACAGAGAAGCGGTTACAATAGAGGGAGTTGTTTTTAGGAGGGGGGGATTTCTTTTTTTTTTTTTACACACAGACCCACCGTTTCGCCTGTGACAGCTTCCCAAGCTCACCTGGCAGGTTCCTGGGAGCCAGCGGCTGGCATGCAGGAGGGGAAATAAGTGGCTACTTAATCATTATCCTCGATGGAATCACTCAGACGCCGCTGTCAATGGGCAAACAGACAAACCTTGTAACATCGTTAAAACCAGGCACGCCGCAAAGTGCTTAACCGAGTGTGGAGCGGTTCACGTGAGAAAGCTTTGGCGTGTATATGCAGGACTTCGGGAGCTGGATGTGAGGCAGAAAAAAAAAAACAAGGCCCATGGTGCGCTGGTGATCAATAGCGATTGACCTGTGAGTGAGCTGCAAACAGCTGCCTGTGATAAGTTCAGGCGCCTGAGGCCCACGCACTGCTTCAACTTTTTCGTTTTTTAAGAATGGGCCACTGGGGTGCTGTGCCCATAGTAAAGATCTGGGAAGAGTCTGAAGATTATCTTTCCATTCCATTGTTATACCATTACTAGAATTTGAAAGGAAAAATACAAAATTCACTTTAATGACTATAACGAGATTTGAGATGCTGAGGAAGAGAAATCAATGGTTTGGGTAGTAATGGATTAGTTTTGCCATTTACAATAAGACCAAAGCCGGTATGAATGGTAGTTGCTTCCAACCTGCTATGCTTGCCTATTTAGTGACCTTTTTATAATTTGTTATAATAATAAAGTTATTTAATAATAATAATAATTTAATTTTATAAATATTACCAGGGAATTGTTAAGCAGCACTCGTCTCCTATTGATAGACACACGTCAAACTGGTCAACAGAGCCTAATTAAACTATTGCCGTATTAATTAAACAAACATCAGCCCATATTAATAGGTGTGACCATCCGATGTTTCGTGCACGCAAACTAACTTTCCGCTGTGATCTCCTCATTAGCTTTCAGTCACTCCCCTGAACGTGTGCACCACTCACACTCACCCACGAGAAACCAAGGCGGCCAAACTTTACCCCCTGCTGGGGCGGATACACAAAGAAACAGCATAATAAATAATAATAAAAAGGAATGCAGATGGAAGGAAATCAATTATTAAAACTGCTTCGTTCATTTGCCACCAGGTGGACGACCAGATGAAACTGCTGCAGAACTGCTGGAGCGAACTTCTCATCCTGGACCACGTTTTCCGGCAGGTGGTGCACGCCAAGGAAGGCTCTATCCTTTTGGTCACCGGCCAGCAGGTGAGTTGCTTAAACTGCACCAATTTCCTGTTTCATCCAGAACCTTGCCAACCTTGCATCAGTTGCTCCTCAGGGGAGCAACTGATGCAACGTCTCCACATTTCCCCTTAAGCAGTATTGATCACTCAGCCACACAGGAGTCCCTGCTTCATTAAAAATAGATTATGGTTATAGATATAAACTAATGTCACTAGCAAAATCAATTTGGCATTTTTTATTTTTTTCAAAGCAGGAGGACTCCGAGTGTGAATAAACGCAGTTGAGCAGGCTGCAGCATAGTCAGTAGGTGGGCAGAAAAAAAAAATGCGATTGAGCCCGAGGCCTGAGGCCCAAATGACCCAAATCCTTAATCTATCGCTCTACTGCGATTCCTGTTTTTTGTTTTGTTTTGCCTTGTTCACACACTGACAAATCCGGAACAGCCAACAAAGACTCTCGAAAGCTCTCTCACACAAAAAGGTCTCTCACACACACATTTACAGACGGGAATACACTCAAAAATGAATCGGCTCATCATGTATATGCCTCTGACCTGTGGCGCGGCTGTCAGTGAGAAGATAGGGGCCTAAATTATTGATTGGCTGGCTCTCCAAAACATTGCTCTTCAACAAAATGTTTTACAACGGCGGGTATGGGATAAAATATCGGGGGCAACGAAAATGCACTGTGTACGGGTTTGTCCTGCTTACGTTATCTTTTACTGTGGTTAAAGACAAGGTCAGGGGTAGACTTCGCTAAAAAGAGAAAAAAAGCACCACTACCTATGACGAGCAGAGGGTAGCTCTAGCGGTGAGTAAGAAAATTGGGAACATTGGATTTGGGCAAGTGCATCAAAGCTACATCAACTTTTAGAAATTGCTGTAGTTATTCGGCAAGAGAGAGACGGGAAACAGAGGGAGAGCCGAACAGATGGAGAGATGATCAGCTAACAGGTGGTAGACAGAAGGAGAAATGATGAAGGAGGGAGACGGGAGTGGCAAGAGGATGGCGGGAGGGAAAGCGCGAAGGCAGAAGACGGAAGAGTGATGGACGTTGTTTCAGGCAGAGATGGACAGAGTGGAGGTGAAGTGGAAGAGGAAGAATGGCAGAGAGTAAAGCAGAAAGGGGGAGATGGTTGAAAGGACGAAAGGGCAAATGGGTGCATAGCATTGAGGAAGGAGATGGGGGGGGAGGAATGAGGCGAAGGAATGAGATGGGATAAAGAACGTGAGGTATAAAAGAAGCAAACAAGAGATGACTGTTGCTGAAGACTCAAGAGCAATGAGGTGGTGGTGGAGGAGGAGGAGGAGGAGGAGGAGGAGGGGCTGATAGTCAGGGGAGGTGCATGGCGGCGGTTTCGTTTGCATACTTTGGTTAATGAACAGCTGGTACTAGGGGGGTGTGCGCGCGTGCGTGCGTGTGTGTGTGTGTGTGTGTGAGGGAGAGGCTCTGAAACAGTTCATTATCTCCGATTATTCTCTGCCTGGCCAGGGGTGACAGCGCAGTGATAACACCAGGGATATTTAGACCACAGTAGAAGCATCACCTAAAGCCAATGTTCACACACACACACACACGCACACACACACACACACACACACACACATTATTGTTAATATATATGAAAATAAAATTTGTTGAAGATTAAGACTGGAAAATCCCATCTAAATAACAGCACGAACCAGAGCAAACAGCCCAATGGATGGGACTGTGGATTTAAAAGTGTCGACAATGTTATTGATTTTAGTTACCTGGACTTTTTTTTTTCTTATTTATTTCGTTAGTTTGGGGTTGAGGAAAAAGAGGCTCGCTCTCGATCCCGTCATCGGATCGAATCCAAAGTGGAACTTGGCAAATGCATGCAGACATGAAATGACAAAGACTCAACTGTTGAATGATTAAACGAGGCCTTGCAGCGTTTTCAGAGTGATTTTTTTGCAAGTAGCACAACGCTCCTGGTGAACATGAAATTCAAATGGCGATGAAATGCAAAAAACGGATGTTCCAAAGCCAGTCACCGATTTCCATGTTTTCAAACCAGGTGCATCTTTTAATATGAATCCCCCGTATCCATCAAACTGATCTCGCCTCCCGTAATTTTATCTTTAATGTTTAACCAAGACTGTTCATCATATTCATGATGGGTTAAGATTCAAAGGTTTATTTATATATTCGGTATAATAAAGTCATATTGATTGATTGATTGATACACAGGTCACCAGGGTTAGTGCCAACTCTGCTAAAGCCACATTATAGTGAGGATTTTTCCTCTCTCTTTTGAGAGGGCTAGAAGGCAATAACCCAAGGCGTCACTATCAACAATCCAATCCTTCAATGAAGTTATTTCATGCACAGTTGATTTTATGTAAATTGATTGACACCTTGGAGGAGGGAAAAAGGGAGAAAGACAAAGGAGTTAAGGGGGGGAAGTGTCGTTAGGGCAGTGTAGAAAAAAGAGAAAGAAAAGGACAGGGGAGGAGAGAAGAAGGGAAAAGCGATAGAAAACGCGAGGTCGTGTTCAAATTTAACTTTACTCTCACCCTTCTTCAGAATGAGGAAACACTGGCCCCTATCTTTCTGTTCACACGATAAATAAATTCCAAATCCAGGCCGCTTTTAATTGCAAATCGAAGCAGGCAGGGACCCTCTCCCTCCCCGAGCTTTAGGAACTGCGCGCGCCAACGTCTGCCTTCCCCTGGAAACCCTCACCCCACAGTCAATTATGGTAATGAATTGTCAATAAGTATAAAAATTTAATACGGCCCTGCTTACTGTGAGTGGCAGCTAAGGACTTGCCTCCGAGACAAATGTGCTGCCGCTGCAGTTATATGAAGTGCACCTGGAAAAGGAGAGAGGGGCTCTGACTGTGTTTAAACGGATGGGTCAGAACAAAAACTTCCGTCCGTCCATCTATCTATCTAGCTATCTAGTCCATCTATGTTATGGCTCAGCGTGTTTTTTTTTTGGCTGTAAAACTGCAGAGAGAAGTTAAACCTGTCGGGTTTAGTCAGACGGACATGAAATCATCCCTCCTCCGAACGCCTTCGGAACATTGTTGCTGTTAAAGTAGTAAAAAAACAACCTTCTTCCCCCAGCTTCTGTTTTTACACATCCATCTATGAGACCAAAGCTTTTGACTCCGTGTTGAGAGCACAGTAAAGCGCAATCTGCCATTGTACTCTCTACATACGTGATACTAGGTAGGTCAAAAACCGCGCTGGGAATCTAAAATCCTACACCCTTCCTGACATCCCTCTCTCCCTGATCATTTCCAGGTGGACTACGGGGTGATCGCTTCACAGGCGGGAGCCACCCTCAACAACCTGTTGAGCCACGCTCAGGAGCTGGTGGCCAAACTGCGCTCCCTGCAGCTGGACCAACGGGAGTTTGTCTGCCTCAAGTTCCTGGTCCTCTTCAGCCTCGGTGAGTCTCTCTATTCTTCTATTCTTTGGGCTTTGGCTCGTGAATGGGCAGGGCCATTCCTCGGACTCGATTTAGTTATTGCATTAGATGCAGGTGGCTGTCGGATTGACTTTTGAAAAGGGTCAGAAAGGATCGGAGGGCACAGAGATCAACCGAGGAGGGAGGGAGGATGAGAGCGAGGAGATGATGAGCGGAGAAGAGAAGGTGTCGGTGGGAGGCAGGGCATCGCGAAGCATGTGAGACAGAAAGGTGGTAGAGAGCTGAGCCCGCTGGGATTAGGGAAGGGAGGGAAGTGGGAGCCCAAATGAGTTAAGGGAAGAAGAGAGGGGTAATGTTGGTGTGTGCGAGTGCGTGTGTGTGTGTGTGTGTGCGCACGAGTGTGTGTCTTCAGTTCCCAAATCTCCTCATACTCTCTAAGCCGAGGTCAGACACTGCCAGGAGACTGTCATCCCTGTCTCTCAACTAACAAGTCTGCAACAAATGGCCTCTGAGGGCTACACACACGCGGGCACGCGCGCGCACACGCAAATACACTCAACCAAAGCTAATGTAAAATCTAACATTGCTGAAGCCAATGGCGTTGAGGGGGTTCCATTCAACCTGCCACCCCTGTGCTACCCCCGAGAGAAACGGCGGCATACACACGATGAATATTTCCTTTGGCCACCCCCACCCTCCGTCCATCTTTAATCCGCGGAGGCCACGCTTTCACTTCTTTAGCTCTTCGTAACAAAGAAAGAGGGACTAATGAACCGCTCGGCAAAAGCGCGCGCACATACACGCACCGAGGTAATCAGGCAGGATTAACGTTTGTGTCGGTGTTGTTTGGTGGTACAGCGCAGGAACACAGAGGGTTGCGGCGGGGGCCTTGGAGTGTGTATATCGGTGCGCATGGATGCGTGTGTATGTGTGTGTCTTTTTTTTTTGCAGGGTTGTTGTTGGGGCTCAGGGTCTAAATAATTTGGCAGGAACATCATCCATAATGAAAGGCTCACCTGAGGGATATGTATCGCCCCCGGCAGTGCCTGTTCTCCGGCATTGCCCGGGCCCTCTCGCAAAAGCAGCCCGACGCAGACGCCGTAGAGCTGGCTGAGTGGGATCAGTGTTTGAGGAAGTGAAGGTGGTGCTGGTTTGGGAGAGAATGAGGAATATGCAGGAGCTTGAGCCACGTAAAGCCGGGAGATTAGGAAATGATTTGATTAGCATCGCACACCACCGCTGAACAGAGATGAGCGTGTACGCGTGCGCGTGGGTTTGCGCGTAATAGGCTGCGAGAGGGGTTGAGATAGATACTTTCACCCGGGGGAATGAGCATAATGTGCGCGGCAGTGGGAAAGCAGGTGTGTACTCATGCATGTGTGTGTGTTTGTGTGTGTGTACGTTTCTCCAGCTGCCTGTGCATTAAAACCAACAATGAGTCGTTGCAGTGAGCTGCACTGAGTTAAAATATTATACTTCACCTCTTAATTAGCTGTAGGTTGTCTCTAACGCTGACAACCATGCAACCCGGGCCTTGGATACTTTTTGAATACGTCTGAGGATATAGAAAGACTACTAATGCAATTGATACCAATATTTTAATCATTGCTCCAATGGACACAACCCCCCCCCCCAGCAGAAAATGCACTGGGATGCATTTTGGACTCTAACAGTGGCCCTCTTACCTGTAACCACAATATTTATCTGATCTCACAGGTGCAATGATTAGACTTGGACTGCAGTAGAAGCTTTAAACTTCAACTTGCCCTCCCGTGTGAGTCGGGGAGGCAATGATGCAGTTTGTATTCCCCCCCCCCCATCCTTCCTTGTGTGTCTTGCTTTTTCCTCAATATTTCTCCCAACATCTCTCCTCCTGTGGATGGACAATCAGTCACTCCCCCCCCCTGCCAGCAGAGCTCTTAGTTAAGCCAGTTGTCGATAAGGACAGGGATAGAGATGTCACTACAGCTGAGGGGAGACACTTGTATTTATGCCTTTATTTTTATATTTATTTCCCTCCCTCTCTTTTTCCTATCTACCTTTACTGCTCGCCCTCCCTGTCCCCTGCCACTCTTTTCCAGGTCGCCTTTCCCTCTCTATCAAGGATGGGATGATCACTCACAGAGCATTGATCTCCTAAGTGTTTGTGGGACTGTGAGGAATGATTGTGCGTTGGGGAAGAGACACGTCGGCAGAGAAAGAGAGAGAGTGAGAGCTGCTCGGGTCAGGGTTCAGGGAAGGATTGCTAAGAGTTGTTGTCTGTTGGCTGATCACTGTTAATGGGTCTTTGATTTTCTTTAAAAGGCTTATGGGCCGAGTAGAACGACTGACAGGTTGTTGTATATCCGACCAGGTGACAGAGCAAGCAGCACCAGGGGTGAGGGATGACTCATATTCAAACTCAGAGAAAGGTGAAAAAAAAAAAAAAAGAGTCACAACTCCTTACCGCAGCAGTGGAGGGGCTCAGTAGAAAAATGCAACTCATTGCTTAGAACTTATAAATACATCAAAATATATGTTTAATTTCAAGAAAACAAAATGGGTACGTTTTTTGATACTGTTTTCATTCGAAGTCTGCTTAAACCTCCTGAAAAATCCACCATTGACAGAGTAAATAAAAAAAAAAAAACTTTCAACCAAAAATCCCATGCTCGTACGCTGGTTAATGCCACCGCGCAGGCATGTTTCAGTATTGGCGAAGCAGCCCACACAGTGACGGAGGGTCAAACAGTGCTCAGCCAGCAACCAGTTAACCCAGCCCAGCAGGTCACACCCCATCTGGTGTAATTGGGTGAGACAGGCGCTGCCAGGCCTTGTCAGCTGAGAGCAGAACCAGAGGAGCTGCCAGATGAGTGCGGGGTGGTAAACGCTCCCAGCGGAGAGAGCAGATTTGTGGACATGGCCCTAAATAATGCCCCAACATCGAAACAAAGCCACGGCAAAGCTGATAAAGAACAGGATTTAGGCTCATGTTGGCTTTGTTCCCCGAGCAACAGCACATAAACGTATTTATGGACAATTCATTCGATTATGACCACGCAAAACCCTAAAGTCTGGCAATACGCTCACACATACATTCAATCTGCCGGTATACTAGCATTACATCTGACACGTTTCATTTATGTATTAATGAACACTTCATCAAATAATTCGTTGTTTACACACTTACACACTTTCTTTAGTTTGGTTTGACTGAGAAAAAAGAAAACGTATATGATTTTAATATTTTCAATGCAGTGAAATAAATATTGAAAAATGCTGAATTGATGCCGTGACAGTTTCCTGCTCAGTGATCAAATATCGGTGTCCTATCATAACAAACTAACACGGCCAGTCGTTCAAAAGCTGCCACAGCCGAGCCTTTCATGGGCTCACCATCCGTGCATTGCTTTGTCTCTCCTCTCATCGCTCTCTGCTATCACTCTCTCTTTTTTTGTTTTACATCCATCTTTTTTTTTTTTTTTCTACACCTCAATCTATCACGACTCCATCCTCACATCCACCTCCGTCGCTCCTCGTTTGTCTTCGCCCGCATCTGAAACACCATTTATCTCTTTTCCTCCCTCTCTCCACGTTTATTTTATTTTTTTCGCTCTTCTAATGTCTTAACTGCATTTCATTTAAACTTGTGTTCTCGTCCTCCTCTGCGCTCTCTTAAGACAATCTCACATTACATCCGCTTCCCATAAAAAATATGAAAATACGTCCAGTGGTATTGAAGAGTGTGTCACGAAATCTCGTCAGATAAAATCCCGGTTGCTTTGCGGCACACAGGTGCATCTTGGGTTAAAGCAACACCACCCCCCCCCCCCCCCCCCCCCCCCCCCCCCCCCCCC
>JAFBJU010000787.1:127699-297495 GCA_016785305.1 Colistium nudipinnis
ACACACACATCCTCCCATACAGCTACGATGGGACGGTCTCTCATTAGTATGTTTAGTGCGGCTCACGGTGGAGGCAGACTTTTTGTTTTGTGCTCTGCGAGGTCAGACACCAATCTGCTGACAACAACACAAACACGGCAAACGTGATTAACCTTGATGAAAAAAAAAGACAAGCAATATCACTCACTCTATTTCTCTATCAGACAACATTCGTCTCCACACAATAAGAGAAACACACACACGCACATAATTCCCAGACAGGTATGTCCTAATTAAGCAACAGCCGAGGCTGCTCAGAATCAATGCCCTGATCCCAGGCCAGCAAGCGAGGAAGCTGGCTAATTCATGTACTCTGCCCCCCTCCCCCCCTCACATAAAGCCTGGCAAATATTCATTTCCTGAAACAAACCAAATCATTTAGAATTCGGCTGGGGGTTGATTAACATTGGAAGGTGACGACTATTCAATATTTACACCCATTGAGGCCAATGAAAGGGCCGAATAATGGAGCGCATAACTTGCACAATGCTTTGCCACATAATCAAGAGCAACATAATAAGGGGTATTATTTTTATTTTTTTCCCCCTTTTTTGTGCTGCTTGTTTTGTGTGGGAGCCGAGCGATCTGTGCCGCCGTGTACGTGAGCAGGATTGAGTCATCGCTTCTACCTTTGACCTGATCAATACACATATATAAAATATGGTCATCGTCTGTGTGTGTGTGTATGGGTTGTTAGGCTCTGGCCTTACGGAAATCCTTGACTCAACAGGAATTGTGGCTGTCTTTTCCTGCCCTCGCCAGGGACCAGGAAACAGGATCAGCCAATAAAGCATTTATTTTTCAGACGGAAAGGCAGTGTTGCTTAAATGGAGCTCGGTTAAAGTGGGAGACAAAATGTAGCTTCATCAGTTTTACCACCCTTGTGCAAAGCAATGCCAACAAAAAAAAAAAAAAAAAAAGTGCAAACAACCCCTCACATGTGAGGTATTAAAATTCCGACCGGATTTTTTTTTATGATACAGACCTTTAGGATACACACGCATGAGACGTCACAGGAATGATGTTTACATAGAACACGTGAGCATTCCGAATGGCTTCTCAAATGTTTGCGTTTCCCACAAAATGACAGACACAACCGACTGGATTGGTGCAATGACGGCAGCGGTGGGAAATACAGCGCTGGGGGAAAGCTATGGGGCGTAAGTGTACGCACGCGGTTCATAAAGTGCAATCTATGCACGACGCGAACGCATCTAGTGCTTTTTCATCACCCTGTGTTTAAGCTTGGCGAAGTGCTCGGCAAACATGGGCTGATTGAAAAGTATTGGGACTTCCATCGACTTTTCAAACAAATCTTTTTATCTCCTCTGCTGTCACTTTGTGGGGAATTCCATGTAATGAGTCCGCCTAAAAGGCTTTCAGACTTTATCAAGCAATGAAAGCTCCAGGTCTGCGGCACCGCAGTGAGATTCACGGTGGTGGCAGGGATATTGAGAATGGCAGACTCCTACACCTGGCCCCCGTCACACTTCTCCCCGGAGATACCGTCCAGTTTCTGAACACCTTTTTCGAGATTTCCCGCGATAATCTCGGAAGCAGCTCGAGTGTGCCTTCGTTCTTCTCTTTAAAGGTCTTATCACATTCCTACCAGAGTTTACGTGGTGATTATGTTGACACTGATTTTTATCTGCTGTCAAACAAGGCCCGTAATCGGAGCGTAAAGCAGCACGACGTAGGGGGAGGGAGGTTCGGAGGCGGCGTTGAAAGGACAGCCCCTAGTATTACACACTTGCATGACAAGTGATTGATTAGACAACCGCTGAGCGATCAAGACACAACATTTGGGCACGTGGATGAACCGCATCTAATTCCAACAACGGCAACAACAACGATTCACACTCATTGAAGAGATTTAAGCTACGGGTACAGGGGTGGTAATGCATTTCTCTATAGTCCAGAGACACTTGAGGGGACTATGGCCCTTCCAAAATATAGCTTTTTCGAAATGTTCCCCGTTCGTGTTCACACATTGATTACAGTGAGCAACTCGATGACGGCAAACTGAAACATTAAATATGAGGCAACAGTGCTTTGAGGAGCACTTTAGTGTCAGTGCACAGGTCAACATAAATTCAAAACCTATCACACCAGAGCGGCCCTGCAGCCGAGTGATGAGGCAGGAGCGAATTCTCTCCCCATCTACCGGTGGTGTTGCAAGAGCAGTTATCTCGTTGTGGATTTCAACAGGGTGCACGCCCAATCAGAGTCACAGCACGTGCAGCCCGGGGGGCACTTCTGCACGGCTGTATGGTGGCGGTAGGATTTAATATACTTTAACTCACTGCCCAAGCCAAAGCAATATAGGACACATCCCCTAAACTCCTGCCCACCCCCATCAATACACTCACTAACTATCCAGCAGTGAGTACAACCAGACAAATGTTCCTGTAAAAGTTTTTTTTAAGGGGTGGAAAAAAAAAAAAAAGAAAGAAAGAAGAAGAAGCCTTTCCTCCCCCTCTGGCTCCATCTCTCTGCGCCTCTTCTAGCTCTCCCATGTGGGGTGATTTAAGACAGGCCGGCTCTGAAGAAACTCATTCTCCCTCTCCCTTGGCCTTATTACAGGCTGTCAGTTTATTATAAAACATTAGGAAAGCAGAGGGACACTTGCAGTTACTGTCCTATCGATCGGCAGGGATGGATTCTGTGATTTAGAGCCAGCCTCTGCCCGCGCCCGCCGCGTTCTTCGGCCCCCTATTAAGGTACCAGCGCTTTGCTTTTGCTATTGATGTCTCAACATTAACAGTTACAAGCTGCTACAGAAAATCAATGTTCAACTTTTATTACCGGCTGCATAACGCAGAGGACCTCCCGCCAGCTGATACTTAACAGTCAAAAGGAGGAGCGGATGGTCCGCCCGGCACGTCAGGTGTTTTTCTAAGTGATATCTGCAGTGATATCAATCATGCGCACAGCATATGGGGGCTTCCAGGGGCCGGTTAAGGGCCTCGGAGCTTAAGGGGTGCAGCATAGGAAGGTATAGCTTGCCGAACAAATTAGCACCCGCTCGCAAACATCAGTCTCTGTGCTTGGGCCAGATCCTCATAAGTGAGAATCTAAGACAGGCGTGGAAGAGTTTATCTGGAAATTCTCATGCTGAATAGATTTTCCCACAAATACAAAGTGCCAAACATCTCGCGTCTCTTTGAACTCCTCCGCTGTCCACAAAAACACAAACACACACGCAAACATACAGAGCATGTATGAACATGAACTCAAACAGCGATCGATCCCCGAAAGCCACCGGCACCGGCCATCCATCCATCCATCCATCTATCCGTCTATCCATCATCAGCATCAGCCTGGACATGTGTGTGCGCGTGTGGTAACAGAAAAATCTAAACCCAGGTAGCGTGGATCTAGAGCGGCTGAGGCCTCTCAAACATTTATGAGGGGCTACTAAGCACCGGTACGGCAGCCCTTCTGGGACGAAACAGCCCCCGGTTCTGCACTCTCAGTCCCGATCAATGGAACTCAAGTTCATTACACACACTTTTCAGCCGAACGGCGGCAACCGTTGCCCCCCCCCCCACACACACACACACGCACACACACGTTCTCCTCCGATAGTCGAGCAACCCACCGCTGGGGCTGCTTTACACTTGCTTGTTTACGTGACTGCGTGTGCGGGGTAGACAGGGCAAGAATGTGTGTGTGTGTGTGTGTGTGTGTGTGTGAACAGGGCTTGCTCCCAGTGGCCAGAGCTCGAGGTTATCATTATGTACAGGTCAGTCCGCTGCAATGCTAATGCTAATGCATTCTCAGTGGCCACAGCCCGGGTCCCAGCGCTGTGCTTGCTAGGTAGCTACTCCTCTCCAATTAAAGGCAGAGGGATGTGTGTTCCGGATAGGGAGGACAGGCCTGTGCGATGGGCGGCCCCGCCGGGGACCGGCCCACATTACGGAGGAAAACAGATTCAGAGAACAAATTGCGCATATATCCGAGTGCTGCAGAAAGAAAAAAAAATCCCTCCCTTGATTTGAACGGTTTGTTGGCTGGAGATCACGGAGTCCCAGGCCGTGATTTCATGCAGTCGAATCATTTTTTTTTTTTTTTTCCATCTGGCTTATTTACTTTTTAGAATTACATCATCCCATCCCTCCACTGTTACCACAAAACCAAATCACAATCAGATATAAATTCGAGGTAGAAGATGCTGTATTTTATTGCCACGATATCTGAACAGAAATATCAATACGCACCATCTCCAGAGTATTGTAAACGCAGTAAAACTGTCCACACACCTGATTGTAATCGAAAAATGCATCATATGTTTCCCTCACAGGCTGCAGATTTACTGCAGCTGTGCTTTCAGGAAAATGGTGTTGTTGTTTTTTTTCTTTGACAGCAGTGCATTACAGTGGGTAAAAGAAGAAACAACTGTCCTAATAATGCAGCGTATTGATCAGACCGCCTGCCTCGACCTTATTATACAGACACAGCAGCAAGGAGTTACACAACTCCTCCCAGTGGAGCTGCCTCAACCACAGATCTCTCTCTCTCTCTCTCCCCTCTCAGTTGTTCTTTCTTGCCCTTACGCACTCTACGACGCTGTCAGGGGAAAACAAAATGCGCGTTTTCCATTTTCCGTTTCGCACACATGCACCGAATGCAGTGCGCATCAAACAAACGTGCGACGCATGTTGACAAATTCGCAAAAACAGACGAGCGCACCCACCACAGAACCCGACAGCGGTGGTGTGGAGTCCTCAAGTGCATCATGGGTCAAATGTTCAAAAATATGAACGCAATCAGATGGAGGCCGGGCTTTACACACCTGCTCTGTCAATCATTGGTGTAGTTGTAAAGTTGACTCCTTTAATGTGTGTCGCCGTAGGAGCTACAGTATTACTGCTGGGACTGTCATATCCACAGCGAAGGCAAACCTCCACGATAAGACATTTATGTCAGCTACAGCTTGCGATGTGTCATTAGCGTCAATCATTGGACAATCATTACTAGAAGGGTAATGTGAAAGAGTTAGGCGTGGAATGAACTCCAGGGGTTTGAGCGAGATAAAAGGTGGCAATCCACTGATCTATTTGAAAACACTTCCCGATCCCCTTTTGGACGCTGGGTTCAAATGTACCACTTTGTTGCAACAAAAACTGTCTGTCAAAACAAACAAATTATGCGGAAAAAAAAAAAAGAAGCGTGGCAGCCAACGTAAAAGCGAAAGTCATTATTTGACAGCGATATATCCGTCCGATTTTGCTCCCCTGGCCCGCCTGCGCGCTCCTCCGCGGGGAGAAAAAAAAAGAAAGAAATACTGACGATCAGAGTAGAAGCAAAAATACTCCTCTACATTCCTCGACTGGACTGATATCGCAAAAGGAGCTCGCTGGCATCGCTGCACCGCCTGGCATGCGGATTGTCAGCCATTGTGTTTCGCGTGTACGGTGCACAGGCATGCGTTTTAACTGTGATGGTGGTAAGCTATATGGCAGTCAGGTGGCTGCGGCGAGATTATACACCCTCTTCTCCTCGCTCTGTGTGTGTGTGTGTGTGTGTGTGTGTGTGTGTGTGTGTGTGTGTGTGTGTGTGCGTGCGCCGGTTTGTCTTTGGACAATGTGGTTACAAGATACTTCTGGCAGGGCAGGGGACAGCGGAGCTTAAAGGTGATGTGTGCGCATGCCGCGGCGTGTGTGTGTGTTGTGTGTGCGTAACCAGAGACAGTGATTAAACGTTTTAAAGCGCAGATGATCCAACAGGTGCTCTGGCTCGCTGTCTCTTGTTCTCCCACCCTCTCTTGCTCTCTCTCTTTCTGCACTGAGCCCCCGCCACCCCCCCTCCATGTGACCCCACGCCACCCAGATGTGTATAAGAGACAGCCTCTGCACAGTTGCCAAGGAGAAACCCCCCCACACACACACACACACACACTCCTGAATCATCACAGCTCCTTCCTTGTCTCTTCACTCTTGTCCTAGAGTATATTTTAAGCGACAAAGCCCAGCAGGTCCACCGTCTTACATGCATAGGCGCACATTAGAACACACGCCAGAGCTATTGCTTGTGCTGCATTTGACAAAATCATCACGGTGCAATGGAAACCTTTAGAGCCTCTGGCTAATGTTAGGAGCCAGGGTCAGAGAGCCAACAAATGTTGAAACATAGGAGGGCATTCATCAATCCGCCATCTCGTCACATACACTGCACACGCTCTCTCTCTCACACACAGCTACAGCACACACTCATATATCATCAGAAAATAATGCTATGCAAAGCTAAGGAATATTCCAGGGTGCTACCAGACACGTGTCCTGCCAAATCTTGACCTGAGCATGCTGCCCTCGGTGCATTTATGTGTACTTGAGTGCCACCCGACACTGATATCCAGAGCTACTGTTGGCATTACACTGTAAGCCAGTAAATTCTTACTATGCTCCGTAATGAAAAGTTTGACTCATGGGCCATGAACATCGCAGCCCTATAACGAATCATACTTTCCATAGACAAATGAGTGAACACATCGAGAGAATACAGCGGAAATGTCCTTTTTCAGAGCCCCTTTGACCAATTTCGCTCAGTTAAACGCTTGATGAATGTGTCAAAGTTGGATTCATCCATTCACTGAAAAAGTGACTTTCTCTTGAATCCCCAGGACGGTACAAGTCAAGGATTTACCTCATCTGTCTTCTTTTTTATTAAACAAGGCGTTTTTGTGGCTTAACCTCATTTCCTCGGCTTTCCTTGCATGTGCATTTCATATCAAGACCAGCTTGGTGAAAGCAGTGCGCAAACATGTCACCCTACCTTAGCCCTGAGGAGGCGGAGAGGACAGCCACCGCTGTCCCAACACTTTTGAATTCATTACCTCCCAATTTGCACTTAAGTTGACTCCGCTCGTCACATGACAGGGAAGGAAGATCACACAGAGAACAAAGACGTTAAAGGAAGGTGGGGGGAAAACATGCGGCATGCTCGCTCTTTAGTCAGCACTCTACCTGCTGGCGCCCATCATCAAACGAGAATTGGCCAAAGGAGAAGGAAGAGAGAGGGGTGGATGTGAAGGAGAGAGAGAGAGAGAGAGAGAGAGAGGGACGGGGGGGGGGGGAAATGACGCTATGGATTAACTGTCTTTCATGCTGAAAATATACATCCCCAGGCGCTTGGCGCTGAATTATTAATTCAAATTTGTCAGAGAAAGAATGAGAGAAATCTATTGACGGGGAGACGGGCCCTTTAATGGTCTCATTAAAGGGGAGGCTTCCCACACCAGGCACCTTCTGCACTGCTGCAGGAGTTTTCAGGGCAGCCCAGGGTTGGTGGGGTGTACTTGACCCCCCAATGATTTTCTGTCACTTTATCATAAACAAGAAAGGTTGACATGCCCCTTCATTCCCCACGCCCTGCCTCCACCACTAAACAAACCCTGGGCGTAATTAGCCAAGGGGTTCAAAAGTGCACTGAATGTAAACGAGGTTCACATGCAGGCATTGATACGAACGGACACACACACACAAACACACACACACATTAGACGCTGCGCCCCGCTTCTACTGTTGCCGACAGGCCCAGGGAAGTGAGGGTCTAGGGGAGCCTGGAGTGTCAGCTCCCAGGTACAGTCCTATTGATTTCTAATTCCTCTGCATCGTCCCCCCTCCTTTCGGCGCTCCATAGATCATTTCCACAGATTACACCAAACACAGTGACTCTTTGTCTGGATCGCCGTCCGTTATATTTGCGCCTGTCAGTCAAGTGTAAGTGTCGTTAGCTGCGTAGGGCAACATGTCTGGGAGCTGTTTGGGCGAGGGGGGGGGGGTGGGGGGGGGGGGGGGGGGGGGGGGGGGGGGGGGGGTTAACTGTCGGTGCAATCCGGTCGGCATTAGGAAGGTGAGAGAGCAGGGACCCGCGGGTGCGCCGCGCGGCCCGAGGTCGGCTCATTGAAAGGCATTTGGTTCCGCCTCGAGGGGGGCTAGAGAATGGGGCAATGTGAAGAGGAGGGTGGAGGGCTTCGGGGACCTCAGAAGACTAAGCACTAGGTTCATTGCTGATTCAAGTCTTTCAGTATCCCTCTGGCAAATGGATTTTCATAATGCTGAGACAATGCGATTTCTTTTCTCCCCAGCAATGCGATTTGTATCCCAGCAAGTCCGCAGCTTATCAAAAAACGAAGAGCAATCAAAGGGGGGGGGTGCTGGCCAATATTCTTGAAACGCTTTCTCCCACCAAAAGTTATATTCAGATATTCATATATATCCAAGTGAAAGAGAAAGGCTGCACATTCGGAGCTTTTTTATACACTCAACATTTTTCCTAATTGGGGTGATTATTTATTTTTGAAGCATGCTTAGCGCAGGTCACAAGCATCTTGTGTCGAGTAATACACGCACGGGTAGGCCTTGAACACCTATTGCAATTGATATTAACCTCCGTGGCTTTGCCCATCTCTTGTTGAACTCCAACAGTCCAAAATAACACGGCCACAAACCGGACCTGCTGATACATGATGTAAATTTGTTTTCCACTTCGCCCCCGGGATAAACCCCCAGCAACTTCCAGCCAGCATAGGCAATGAGAAGAGCTTGTCTCCTCACTGCTCCGAGCGCCTTGTCTCTTGTTTATTTTATCAGACCTAAGGCACTTTTCCTCCTCCTGCTCAACCTCTCTGCATCGCCCCGCCAAGCCCGCCGACCCCACCGACCCGTCCTTGGGCGACAGTACTGAACCAGCCGCTACCTGTTTAGCTTAACAACAATAGCAATGTTGTCGGCAGAGGTTTAGATTTGACTTAATATATCCCCTACTGGAGCGGACCTGCCTGATTCTCTTTCACAGCCGCCTGACGCTTGGCCCCCCGAGTGGCCAGTGGGAGGGCTTGATGAGACGGCAGACAAATTGAGCCCTCATGCCTTATTCTCTATTTTATGTCAATAGCCCATCCCAATTGGTGGCCGGCTTTCAGGAACTGTGATAACCTTTATTATTATGCATTGTTAGCGCCGAGGATATTTGGCCTCTGGACATTCGGCTCTATGTTAGCTTGAGGGCATGGGACTACAGTATGTCAATGGAGGCTGGTAAAATAAAAGGTCACTTTTCAAGATGAGAGGTCACTGTTGACTGCCTAATAAGCCCATTGTCAAAAAAAAGAGACACAAATGTAATGAGTGTAAAGGATACTCACTCATCATCATTTCACTCTAATAGATAAAGAAGAGATGCATTCTTAAATGATAATAAGATAAAACTGCATACCAAGATGAATATATGAATGTAAAGATATGAAGGACATGGAGAGGCATTGAGCGAAGTGCACAAGTGCTCAAATGACATTCAACCCTAATTTATTATCTAATGACACCCCCCCTCCCCTAACTTTTATCCCATGTCAGAATATGGAAATGTTTTAGGATTTACGAAACTATTTCTCTCTCATTCCATATGCATAGATGGATGCAACAGCAACCCCTTTAATTGAGTACCAGTAGACAACATACAAGTACATGGAGGTTGACGCTTGTTATCCTCGATAACCTTTTGGCTGATCAAGTCTCAAAGAACCCCCCATGAAATGTTAAGAAGCATACAACTCATTTTACCCGTGTTTTTGTAACTCGCCTTTAACACGGAGGCATGGCATCAGAGAAAGGGGAATTCCCCAAATGGGATTTGGAGGAAAACAAGGAAGCAGAGCGCTCCAGGGAGCTCAGGAGAGAAACGAGGACTCTTACTCTAATGGGGAAGCAGAAAGAACCTCCTGTCGAGGTGGGGGTAAAAAAAAAAAAAGCACTCTTCAACGTGAAACACTGTCGGAGGAGGGTTATGACGAAAGCTCAGGTGACTGAGTGTAGCTGCCGCATGTCTGTGTGTGTGTGTGTGTGTGTGTGTGTGTGTGTGTGTGTGTGTGTGTGTGCGTGCGTGCGTCTGTGAACCTCATGACTTTATGGTATCGGCAGGGTAAAAAGAGGGACGCACAAGGCAGCGTGTTGCTTTCCACCGATACAAAGCCCAGCCTACATATCATGACAGTGCACGATAACCGAGATAACAGCCCACACAAGTGATGCCATCGACCACGCGGCCATTGCCCCCTTGCTCCATGAACCTCATTTGCTTTCATTGCCTTCACTGCCATGTGTTTTAAACTACACCCACCAACCCACACACACACACACACACACACACAAACACACACACACATACATTGAGCACCACTATTAAACAAGTAGCTCCACAGGTATATTGGTGTATACGCGGCAATTCCTAACTTGGTTGGTTTAATAGTTAAAGTATATTGGGTTCTCCTCTTTCAGCGCGCCTCACACTGATTGAGGCCAAGCTTTGGGTCAAATTAATAATCAGTAAAATCGCAGTGGACAGTCTCCACGGCAAACATTGATAACAATCCTGCAGGGTGCAATAAAGAGGACTTTGCTTGGATCTGGGTTCAATTGCTCACCCTTTGAAGCAGCGCAGTGCTGTAGTAAAAGGGGCCTCAGCTTTGATAGGCTTGTATAAATGCCTGTGAAAGTCCCGATTGGAGGAGGCACACCAATGATTCCCGCCCATACAGGAAGTGACCAGTTTGTCTTTCACTCACGTTTAATTGGCCAAGTTTACTGACAGCACTTGACTCAATAACAGTTTATGGCCCAGAAGTTTTACGTGTTGTTTTTGGACCCAGTGGGACACGTAATGAAATTCAAAAGACCGAGCGTATTGGCAGCATGTGACTGGGGGCTTTATTGACCGTGGCCCTAAAACTGTAATTGTGAGAGAACGCATTGTTATTTCACCATGTGTAACTATCAGCCAAAGTAATGTCTTATTAAGAGGACACGAGTGGAAACTCCTGGTGGTTTTATGTGCAAATGGCATGAGTTTGTGGAAAGGAGAAAGGTCACGAGGTATAGGTAAATTACCAGAATATACGAAAAAAAATCCATATTTTCCAAAACATGGAAAACACTTTCTCTTTTTCTCTCCCTCCCGCTCCTTCTCAAAGCACAGAGCAGATGCAGTCTAATTAAAACTCACAGCAGTGTCTTCTTCCGTGAAAGAGTGTGTGTGTGTGTGTGTGTGTGTGTGTGTGTGTGTGCTCGCGCGTGTGCGCGTGTGTGCTTAAGCATTGGGTCGCTGGATTCAGCATGATCGCCCGTCAAATGAAACAATGTATTCCGTGGGACCTCGGGGTTTCCATTTGAGTATTCGGACACGGCGCTGCAACGAACTATGGCTGTTTTATGTGAAAAAAAAAGTTGATAATTAGTCCCACAGTGCCTGAACGATGAGATGCGGAGGAACAGAGGGGGGGTGTAGCCGTTGAAGGGAACAGGAGAGAGCTCTTAGCACACTTAATACTCCAACCTGACACTATCTCTATGAATCATTAATCATTTGTTTTTTTGGTCGTTTATTTAATATATTATTCTCTCCCAATACAACCTTTCTCTGTGTGTTGAATGATCTGTACATTATCTTGTTGTCTGATGTTATTAACCAAAAATGTCCTCCTGTTCCTCAGTGGCATTTGCAGTTGGGAGTAAATTTCAAGCTACTGTCAGTTGTGTTTCATATTTAGTTTCTTTTTTGGAAAGCCCCATTAATTATTTTTTTCAGAAGGGCCACTGGTAATAATTAGCAATTAAAATGCATTTTTTTTTTTGCCTCACTTTCCCCTAATTAACTTGACAGAAACATTGGGAACTGATTCTCTGTAGTTACCCCCCTTAGTTTCCCCCCCCCCCCCCCCCATTATCCACTCATACCCCCAATCAAACTCCCCTCCATGTGCAAACACACTCATGCAGACACACACACCCACACTCACACCCACACCCACACCCACACACACCCACACACACACGCACACACACACACACACACAGCCAAACAAAGTTTTCTGAGAAACCATAGCAACACCACACATTTTACCTGTGATCTGGGCTCACCTTGTCATGTTTCTGCAAATGTAACTAAACTCAGAAGAGACTCTCACATCCTTGACCGGATTACTAAGCAGCATGAGATGTTTGTTATTGACAATGTCTGCACTGCAGAAAAAAACCCAAACTCGCCATATTCTTTAACTGAAATCGAAATGATCACGGCTACTCAAAATGCTTGCATTTGCAGAAAATAGAATGTAAATATATAAATAAATACATTTTACAATTAATATATATCCATAAATATATTTTAAAATTAACGGTGAAGAGAGGTACAAAGGAGGGATTCGATCTTTTCTTAAATCTGTCTCTCGGTAAGTTTCGGTGCCGCTGAGAAACTTTTCTTTCTATGTCTTTGCTATGTTTCGTTTGTTTCACGCGCAGATGAAAACAAGGCTTTTTTTCCCCCCCTCGTTGACCTGCGTAGGACGTCAGCGTGCTGAAGCCTTAAGCCCACGCACTACTGCGTTCTCTTATGTAAGGGTATATTAATGCTTCCCAGTGGGGTTGCTGTTGTGAAAGCTGGTCCAGGAGTCTGATAGGGGTTCAGACAGCTGAGTGGCAGCAGGAAAAAGCATGTCATGCTTCTTTGGACGGCTCCTTTGTCCCAGGCCACGCCCCCCTCTCCCTTTTCCTGCCCTCCTCTTGGCCTTATTTAGCCCCCCGCCGTGTCACCCAGGGGTCAGAGTGAGCACGCACACGCTCCGAGCCGGCTCACACATACGCTGGCAATCCAATGCCACGCTCGCGCGCACACACACACGCATGCAAAAAGATTGTAATAGCATGGTAGAGTGCATCATAGATGGAAGTGCCTTGAAGGACCTGCTTCTCATTCTCTAGACCTCATTAGCTGCTGATTTATCTCCCCCTCCCTTCTCCTAATGCTCCAGGTGGGTGGATGGTGTGTGTGTGTGTGTGTGTGTGTGTGTGTGTGTGTGTGTGTGTGTGTGCATGCGTGTGAGAGAGTGAGACAGTGGTGCTCTGTAAAAGAAATAAATATTGTGTCCGTCCACAGGGACCGTTCACATTCGGTCAGAAAAAATGATAAAAGATCACATTTTCAGTGTATCACTTCTACCACCGACACGCAAACACACACGCCGACGCACACAAACTTCATAGTCATGACAAGCACTGGTCCACCATTATCCATTTAGCACATTTTTCATCTTGTCTTGCAATAATCTGCCCAAACCCCAAGTGATCTTATTATGGTCAAGGAAAAGTGCTTATAGATGCGCAGACAGGTAGGATTTTGGAAAGATAATGCTAATGCATTTTGTACAAGGAATTAAGAGTAAAAAAAAAAAAATGACTTCGTCAAACAAAAAAGAGCTGCTGTATGTTTTATAGGACTGAGTTTTCGGCTGTGTTACATGACACGGCGGCATTAAAATAAAATAAAACACGATCCATGGTGTTTTTCAGTTATCACACAGTCGGTTTTGTTTCCATAAGGACGGTGAAGGCATTAGGTTAAGGAGCAGCTGTGGCACTAATACGAGTGAAACTGCCCTACATAATTCATCGACTCCTGGGGAATAGGTCTCTCAGGAGGAGACCCTTTTTTTTTTTTTTTTTTTTTTTTACCTGATTCTCTCTACATCACAGTCTCGTGAGACAATTCAGGGGAGGAACGAGGAGGAGGGAGGAATATTTCGTCATGCGGTGCATTTTGAAGTTTATTTAACTTCATTTATTATTATTTATGACTTTGTCTGCAGATTTAAGATCCTGCGACACTGTGTAACTGTCCAATTTTCGTGTCTGCTCGGAAGGTGGGACTTTTAACGTCCGATGACATAAGACGAAGTGACAGGCTGATGATTTTTTCTTTGTTTTTTTTCAGCTCGTGGCAAACATAGCCCATAAGATAGCTGTAAATGACCCTTCAACATGGCACCTCCTGCCACAAACATCAGTTTCTGCCTGAGAGAATCGTCTCACTCCCCCCCCTTTTTTTTTGCTTATCCTTTCAGCTCCTACACTGTGGTCATGTCTAACCAAAGGACAAACTGACCGCTATCTTTCTGTTTGCCTTCTCCCGTAGATGTGAAGAACCTGGAGAACTTCCACCTGGTAGAAAGTGTCCAGGAGCAGGTCAACGCAGCACTGCTGGACTACGTCATGTGTAACTACCCGCAGCAAACGGACAAGTTCGGCCAGCTGCTCCTCCGGCTGCCCGAGATCCGAGCCATCAGCCTGCAGGCCGAAGAGTACCTTTACTACAAACACCTGAACGGCGACGTGCCCTGCAACAACCTACTCATCGAAATGCTCCACGCCAAGAGAGCCTAGGCGAGGACTGCGCTACCCATGCTGCAGCTGTGCGGACATCCTTAGAACGTTGCAGCAGCCCAAAAGAATTCAACAAAACTCAAAAAAAACAAACCTCCAGCTCAGACTCGACAGGGCGATGGCCTGATGGCCTGAAGGATTGAAAGCAGAGCGCGTTAGGAACTCTTGTTCATATCGAAACTCTTGGCGATACTCAAAGTACATTTTGAAGTACACATCTGGACAAACAGTCGTGCACGGAGTATGATAATGTGCAGGACAAAAAAAAACTAAACAAAAAAACAGCAAATGGATCCCTTTATTCTAAAAAAGCAAAGAAAAAATATTGTATGAAACGAGACCTGCCGCTCGACCCCCCCGCAGAGAAAGGACAACAGTGAGAGGAGAAAAAAACACTCAAAACAAACACTGCATTTGCATTTACACCGCGAGATGGCATCTAATCGTCTGCAGGAGCAAAGACTATCGAGACCGACGGGCTGCCGCTTGAAGAAGTGACAGCCCGTGCGTTTTAGCAGCGGTGACACAGGTGGGAGGACTTCTGCGGAAGCTGAGTAACACCACACTTTCACACAGCTCCGTGACGAGAGAGCGCTGGCCGAAGGTGGCCACTAATCGTCCAGTGCTCACTCTCTGGCCTCCAGCCGTCATTGGTACTGTAAAGACACAAACTGAGACGCGTACCGACACGGTTGTTTTTGCCACGGCAGCTTAAACCTAACTGAGAGGAAGGAACTGATGGTAAATAAAAGGTCTGAAATCTGAACATTCTTGAATGAACTCAATGATAAATAGGCCAATTAAAAGAAGACAAAAAAAGTATTATTTTTTTCTCCTCTTGTAATGGAAGTCATTTGCTAGTCATGGTCACCTTGTGGTTCCCCCTTTCTTATTCCACCCTCTGCGAATCATCACCCTAAACTATGTACCTCAGAAAGACCAGTGTTAAATAAATTCAGTTCATAGTGTCAGCCGAAACATACTGTATTTATAGTCCCCTGTTTCCTGCAAAACCACCCTCCCCTTTTCATTATTTTACTAAAACTGGAACAAAACAAAAGTGTGATTCTGGAGATGGACAAGGATCGACCCTGCCTTTGTCCGGGAAAAGACCAAAGCCTGCTGCAGAACAGAAGAAGAAAATTACAAAAACCTTAATAATCAGTATTATAAAAAAGATAAGAAAAAAAGATTTGTGATGTCACAGTTCTGTGAGTCTTGCCTTATTTCATTACCATGCTAGCTAACCGTGCAGATGTGAATGAAAATATGTACAAATATATATATAAAGTAATACTGTTGTAAAAAAATCGAAAAAAGAATAATTCAACCAGTGTTTACATTCATGTGGTAATATGGGAGAGAACTGTGATGAAGCATAAATTGCAAAGCAATGATTTCCAAAAAAAAAAAAAAAAAAAAAAATGAAATCAAGTAAATGAAAAAAATAGATCCCTCTGGTTGGCTTTCTTTGATGTGTGTACAGTGTTCTATTGTTTTTTATTATTATTTGTTTTAAGCAGTACTTAAATTATGTCGTGAGACACTAAAATCAAAAAAGAATCACTTAAAATATTAATTTCTATCTGTGTCTGCTGGCATTCAAACATCTGTTTCTTAAACTTTGCTGTATAAGGGTTCCATTTCACGTTCAACGTTTTTGTAGCCTTTTCTTTTTTTTTCTTTTAACAGTGCTTTTACCTATTTGATGTACAGTTTGTCACTGGTTACGCTTATAAATGGAAGATAATTTATTGCGTCTCTGGGTTTCCCATCATCGTGTTACATAACGTGAGGTGTCCGCGCCAGAATAAATTTGTTTACTGTAGCATGTTCTTGTTCTGTTGCCACAAGTAGTGCAGGTCTGGAGCAAAAAAATAATGAGCTTTAAAAAAAAAAAGAAAAATTCACACAATTTATTCGTCTTTTAACTGTTTATGCAAGTCTGTACATTCAACAGAGTATTGTATTTAAGCCAGTAGGTGCGAAAGCTGTTTGTGCCACATCAGGTTGTTATTAATTCATTTTTTTAATTGAATCTCAAACTGCATCATTGTTGTGTCCGGTTTGCTCTTATACCAAAGACTGCATATGTCCCTTGTGAACTTCTGGTATTGTGCCCAAAATGAACAAAACTGGCTCGCTTATTTAATTTTTGCTCGAATCACGGCAGCCTAAAACGAGCCTCACATGGAGTTCTTCACGTGTACAATAGATGTTGTTACTGTTCCTTTCTTTTTTTAAATATCCCTGCAACACTTGCCTCCCACAACAGCCCGTGGTGTTCACTTGTTTTCCCCTTGGGTCCTGTTGATACCATCCTACACTGATCGCAAGTCTTTCAGCTGCACGTCTAATGGACAGAGGATTCCACTTCATCCCACGTCTGTGAGCTGGTTCTGATCCTGCGCGTCACTATCTGATAACCTCATTAGCTGTGTCTCCTGATCAGACAATCTATTATCGCCCACTTTCTAAAATTGTATGTCCGGGCTCCGCAGGACTTCCGTTGACACACCGAGGAACACCCCCAAGCCGGCGGCGACGACTACCGCGGTCGATGAAGAAGTCCTTATTTTCTACTGCATGTTTGATATAAACAAAGCTTGTGTCCCACTCCACCTTGAAGAGGAGATAGAGTTTTGTACAGCTAGGAGAAAGACTCGGCTGCCGGAGGGGGCGGGGGGGCTTAGGGTTACGATGGTATGAAATCCTGACTTTAGTTCGACAACATTTTTTTTTTTCCCCGATCTAAAAGATTAATTGCAACTGCAAAGACATGCGGGGACAGAGGCTTTAACGAGGACTTGAACAATGGCTACCTGTGTGCATTCCCATGCTCATGTACTTTGTCGACCCATGGCTACGAGGTGCTTTTTTTTTTCTCCCTTCCTGCTTTAAAACTGCTGACATTCTGATTACCCCCCCCCCTCTCTCTCTGAGTCTCTCTGAGGCTAATTTAAATTTTCCTCATATTTCAATAAATAATTATTATGCTTATAACATCTGATTTACGCTTCCTGCGCACACTAAAGCTGTCCATTCCTTTTATTTGTTTCTTTTACCTCACTAGCTACTCAAACATCCCGAGCCTAACGTAATAACAAAGCATGTGGGAATGACTCATTCTCAGTTTAAATGCACACTAAAAAAACAGTTGTTGGGGAGAACGAGATTAGTCCAGGATCAGAAATGTCACATATTGAGTATCAGGGTATTTTGTACGTCTGGACTTATTTGATCACTTGGCAGTGGAGGAGGGAGCGGGTTGGGGGCCATGTAGTCCTTGCCTGAATCAAACTAAGGGCATGCGGTCATGTGATATGTATCTTAGACGGTGAGGTTGTTAAATCAACGCAAGCACTAGAATGCATTACGAGCACGACACACTGACCTAGACAAGACAATGCTTCGAAAAGAACGTGCAAGCAAGCAAATCCATGAAAGGTAGCGCTCACGTGTAAAACAAGTACAACATTAGCAAAGGCAGAATGTAACCAACTCGTTAAAAACTTGGAATTTAACTTTAAAATAAAACTATACTTCAGGCATTTTAGTTTACATTGTAACACTGTGCATATTCAAATATGGGGTAAAGACAAAATATGCTCAAAATCACAATTATTATGAACAATTAAGGTATGCAACCCAGAGGGACACAGACATAACAAAAATGTCCGAAAAACGACCAAAAGAAAAACCACATTTCATTGGCCCTGATTAAAAAATGAATCAGAATATGAAATCAAAATCACCATCACACCAGCCAGGTCAGTCAACGTAGACAAGGCCATAGGTTTTCTGTGGCGCAGGGCTCCGAGGGAAACAGGAAGCCGTAAACTCAAGCTCCATGGGAACATGAAGACTACAACCAGCCGGCAAGGCCTCCACTTCTGAAGAAGGAGGGTCCTGGATAGAAGAAGGGGTCAGGGGGGTTGCGAGTAGGTAAATAAGAATCAAGTCCTTTCAAGGAAAATCATGTTTTTTTTACACCGTAATAAGAATGAGGCAATTAGAGAAATACCAGGGTATATGCAAGAAACGAAAAGTGGTAGTTAAAGTATGTTATACAGTATTTGAATTTATTGCGTTTTCATAGGTCTACAGAGGCCCACTGTGTCACTGAATGTAGTTACGACGGCAAACATCTTAAAAAAAAACAACCTCGTAATCGATTGAATCGTGCTAGTGTTACATAAAAAAAAAAAAAAAAGGGACTTGTCTCATTATTCCGTGAGGTTTTTGGATCAGTATTCTAAGACACGGGCTGTCTTACCATATCATATTATAGTACGTAGACCTTTACTTCTTTTGATTCTCATGGCTGCGCACACTTCAGTGCCTTCAGTTTGGCTGTGAAACTGCTTCAGTTACAATATTTGCATCAAGACATTTTAAATCATGATTTGATGACAAAGCAACAGTCGCAGGCGTTTGAAAGGAAATGGCAACTGAGGAACTTAAAGACTATATTGTACACTATTTGACATTCAAACCTTTTGTCTCCACTCCTCTCACACACATTGGTGCTACTGCAAATGAAGGCTTCATTCACTAACTCACGCCACAGCTGTTCTCATACTCCGATGAGGGCAGCGAATGAGCTAAAGTCTTTTATTTTCTCACCTGGAACAGGCTTGTGCCAATACATTGGATCAGCTGACGATCGAATAAGTAATAATGAATAATTTACATGACATAACATGAACCTAGACTGAGCAGATGTCAAACCACAGCGCCGCAGCCGTTTTCCATTTGTTTGATCCACCCCGTAACTCCCTGTGATCCATGACCCTGCCTTCCCTTCTCAGGGTTTACACTCCTGCAGAGTGTAAATCCAGACATCATTTTGCAGGACTTTTCCAGGACATTTACAGCGATGATCCTGCTGCTATGACAGACAGGGGCCGTGTCACGCACTAATGTGCCTCTTTGCGGATTCTGATTTAAAAGATGTGCAGTCTAAGTCTATATTTTTTCCCTAAAAAACACCTCCTAGGAGCTTGCACTGCGAAATTCTGCCACTCACTACTGTAACAAGAGGTCAACTGTTTTAGAAAGAATTCCTTATATGGGCGTAAACTAAAGACGTTTTAGTGTCACGATGTTTACAACTATCTCCTCTTGATATTATTATGTTATTATTTTATTTTGATTCCATGCTACCATATTTGCATATCTTATTGTATCAATCACATACATTTTTTTTGTTTAAAAAAAACTCTTTTGCTGCGTACTATATGAATTAAATCAATTGTAAAAGCTATAATTCATTCATAACCTAAGCCTTTTTTTGAAAATTAAATGTATAATGTCCCATGGACAAATCTAGACTACACTCGACATACCTAAAGGTAGAATTAAAAGTTCCCATGGCTGGAAAAATGTTTTTTCAGGGTATCCAAGTACATCTAATCTCTTTCTCGTGTTTAAATTAAAAACACACAACGAGACAAATCGTGTCTACGATGACGTTTCTGTCAGTGATATTGAGTCTCTCTCCCCATGCAGCACAAACTTCTGTCATGGTTTCTGTTTTCCATCATCATGCAAAACCATAACATCAACAAATATTGTATTTTCAGAAAATCTAAATATCATGCAAAGGGTATTTCCAAGCGTCTCTCATTCATATATTTTTAATCTTGTGACAATCTCTGCTAGCGTTTTTTTTCTTCCATGAGGCCCGTGATATCAGGGAGCGTTGGACTGCTGATAATGATAGCGGCGCTCTCGTGCAGCATTAAGGATGCTGGTCACAGCCGGGCAAGCGGCCAGCTCCATCCCTAGCGCCCAGCGCACAATCCTCACTTGCAGCTTGGCTTGCAGTGCCTGGCCTCCTGTCTGAAAATGTGTTAAACCTACTTTCGCTCGCACTGAATTTGTATAAATAATGTATATACATTTATCCACAGACTCTAACAAGTGCAGCCTCAGGTGAAAACACTCATAAATGCATGCTATGTGCATCCCCGAAGGTGGACATCAACTCCAAACCGACCGACTCAAACGATAACCACACAGAGAGCAAGAAAAAAAAAGAGAAAGAGAAAAACCCGCAAATGAATAACTTGCCAAAAGCAACATAAGCACACATACACACCGTTGTTTATTCTTCACACGCACACGCAGCGCTGTCAGTTGCGAAGCAAGTTTTCCTTTCCGTCACACAAACAGCCTCAAGTTGTGTCTGCCATTGTTGAAGCTTTTAAACTCTGGAACCACATCACTCGTGTTTACCGAGATGTGTTTGTTCGTTTCCCTGCATTGTCAAAGCGCGGTCAAAGACGAAGAGACTGGGGGCATGAGGGAAAAAAAGAAAAGAAAAGAAGAAACCCAAAAGCTTTTGGAAGTGTTCCAAGATTGCAGGAAAAGATGCAACTGAGTGCTGTTCGCTATTCAGTCCCGTCTCGGGCAGACCCGAAGGCTCGAGAGGCCTCAGAAAAGCACAGACGGTCAAAAGAAAAAGAACACCCACCCAGCAACACATGGTGGCAAAACCTGACTGCGGTGGACTGATCAGTAAGGTCAAGTGACTTAATGACGGATTCTAATATCAAGAAAACATTGAAGCCAATGCGCAATCTTAGTTTATGATTAATATCCTCATTTACTTCCACAGACATTTTATTTTTTTGCATGGGATATGAATAAAAAACCCATTCTAATATGGGAAAAATATTCTTTAATAATTATTATTCTATATTTTATATTATTTCACTGACCATTAGAATGGTTGAATTATCCGCCCCGGTGTCACAACGGGCGGAGGCTTGCCGAGGGAGAGCGGGGAGGCTAAAGGAGACGCACCCAAACTCTTCTGAGAGGCAATTAGCCAACTTTCTAATCACTTACACCAAACAGCGACTAGGGGACTCAGAGTTTTCGCGGCCTGATGGACACATTTCAAAAATGTAAGGATCAAATTAATAGGCAAGCGTTGTTAATGGGAACACGCACCATTGTTATGCAAAAGCCTCACTGTAGAAAGCAAAACAAATACGCGGAGGTTCGGAGATGGAATGGTTCGAAGGCCGCTGCTGTTTCATTTCAAAACATGCATTATACATCATTGTGCATAAAGAGGAAGCCTACAGCATTATGAAGATTTTTTTCCACGATGATTATCCTTTATTAGTCATTAAAAGAGGGCGAGACAGAGAGAGAAAAAATACAACTTTAAAGCACCTGAACCTCGCTGCCAGCATTCCATTAATTGCCTGCACAATGGGGAGAGCCTTCGGAGATTTTTCAATTTCAAAAAATGAGGAGCATGCATTCAGTCGCGCTCATGTTATACCGGCACTTAAATCCTACAGAGCTCACATAAAAAAGGACTCAAGGTTGTATCCGATTGAAAGCCTCCAACTACAGCCACTTCAGAAATCCATTTAGCAAGCGGGGGGTTAGAACATCTAATTCAAACAGTCGCCCTGTTAAAACGGTTGCACCAATGTCTTTTAAAAATACACACGCAAACAGACACACACACACACACACACACACACATGCACACTTTCGGGAGCGCACTTTCCTCCTGTGTTTGCTTGGCTCCATTGTAAGAAAGATGAATCTGGCACACGGAGAAATAGCAAGACACAAAGAATTAATCTTGCCAGACCTCAGCCAAGTGGCGAGGGTAAATGCTTGAGTGCACGTGGAATCTTGACCTTTGCTTTGACAGTGTCACAAAGACTGCTTTATGGGCGCGACAAAGAAAGAGGTCTGCGGCGTCTGTAATAACATGACAACCTGAATGTCACGACACTGTTCATGAGCTAGAGAATCCTGGGTAAACAGAATGTCTTCCTAGGGAAAAAAAATATATATATATATATAATTATATTTTAGGTTTATTTTAATAGCATTTAGATTTTTTTTAAATTTTTTTCAAATAGAGACAATCATAGATACTTTCAAGCAATTAAAGCGAGTTGGGAATGAAATGTGTTGCTAGGCGAGGCAAAATTAAATTCCCGAAATAAAAGTTCAGGTTTTGTCCCTGGACAGTCGTTTTGTACTTACTGTCGTACTTACGTGTGCTCACACCAATTAGGTCAGCTCTGCTGCAAAACTCAGTGCAGGAAATATATATTGAGCTCTAATAATTACTGGGAGCCGCCATTTGTCCAACCGCGACCTGAAAGTAGTGGAGAGCAAGCTCGTGTCGCCAGATGTCACATTTTCCGACAATGGCCCAAAAATCGCAGTGAGTACATAGTGCGAACACCCACTCGAAATCTACTCGGACACAGTCACTTGCTCCACGGTCTCGTCGAATGAATCTACTTTTAACGCGCCGAAATGTGGAAAAAAAGTGAAAGGGTCCTATTGCTCTCTGAGGTCCGCGCGTGTTCATTCGCACTAAAGCTGACAGGCATACAGTAAAACGTATAGCCAGCAGCATGAAATGAGGCAGGGTGGCGGCCTCAGATCCCATCCCATAAAACCAGAGCGTTTTTAATCTGACAGGACCACTGGCAGCCTTGAGCTGTGACCTACTCTCGAGTGCTCAAGAACCAACGCACAACGGGATCATCACCAATCTCACGACACACGCGCACGCACACCGCCGTTCGTGCCGTACACACGCACCGCGCCTGCTTTTAAAGGATCTATCCGTCGCGGTTCATATCTACACATATCTAGGGGAGCACATGCACGTATGGGCATACATATTGAATGAACAATTAACCAAACATGCAAACAGCTTTCGTGCAACTAGTGACGCTTCTTTCACCGAGCTGCAAATCATGCCAAGTGTTAAACAAAGGACTAAAACGATTTGGCCCGCATTGCTCTTTCTACAACTAGACCGACTGCTTCCCATCAAAGTCTTGCACAATTTCTGCCACATGCCCGAGAAAGCGACATTATTTGCAACCACACTTTTTACAGCCTTTCCACCGCCCAACCGTCGATAACCTCGGCATTAGCTAACCCTGTGACGTACCTCTTCCGTTACAACGACCCAGATCACTACTGTATATAAGAATCAAAACCAAATTTGCATTTTTGTTTTTATTGCGTTGTGATGATTGCTTTTTTGTTCATTTTATTTATTTATTTATTTTTATTTTTTTGGGGGGGGGGCATTTTACACGTCTTGATCATATAGGATAGACAGGCCCACGCAGATCTTCTGCCTTGTGGCCCTTTGCTGCATGTCTTCTCAGCCTGCGTTTTCGGCCGTGCGCATGTGAGCACAGATGGATGTTAGGCGCGTGCGCATGTGTCTTTACACGTACATCTCCAAGCCTGTTGGTGAGATCAATATCAAAATCCTTAAGAAGACCAAATCAAGCTGAGAGAAAAAAAAAACAACAACTTTCCTTTCATCTTAAACCACCCCCTGCCTCCTTTCCCCCCCATTCTCGGTTACAAAGTGCCACAGACTGTTGCTGGCGGGCCTTCGGATGCAAACCGCTGCTTTCGCCGTGTCGCTGTGATGCGCCATTCAACGGGACTATTTAGTCTACTGTCCCTCTCCTGGGACGGCAACAGTTTCTGTACCCTACTGGAGAGGCTCAAGAGGCCGCGTCCTTGGCCAGAGGCTGCAATAAGGCCACAGAGCAGAAGCTCCTGTAAATGAGCATCACAGACAGAGTTGTAAAAAAAAAAAAGAAAAAAAAAAGGATATGATAGGAGGATATGGGCCACGGCGAAGATTTGTAGCGAGCATCAACTCAGCATCTGCTTTAGACAGGTCTAACAGCGGCAAAGGCTGACTCTCATATCGCTTGGATTTCTGGGCATGTCAAGCTGGCGCCCATCGACTTAGACCCGCATGCACGCGACTGAATCAATATTTCCACCCAGCACCCATGTGAGCATTCGATTATCAGCATTCTGAGCCGTCCTATCTAAAGCTCTTCACGCCCCAAAACTACACCCCAAGTGAAAAGGCACTCCCTTGGTTTGGCACAATGTGTTAATGCTGAACACTTTGGACAAAATGCTTCGACCACAACAATCACTTAGTAGTCAGATGAGGATAGCAGTGTGTGGGACATGTAATGTCTTAACAGGATGCACTGCATCCATTGTTTAACTGTATACGAGACACACTCCTGTGTGTTTGGATGATTCATTTTTGCCTCTAATATTTCGGTAAGCCTGGCTATTTCTTTGCTGCCGTGTTTGTTCCTGGCAAGTGAAGGGGTCTGTTGTGTGAAGTGTGTGAGTAACACACGCAGCCAAAAATCTGGTGAAATCTATAAAAGCACACTAAGCCACACAAGCCTTCCTGACGTCAACAGAATAGTGTCATTGCAGTTCATGTGTCATGGTATGAACGCCATCGTATTACTCCCGGCTATGAAATAAGTGAGGTAGAAACGGTATCCGCTAGATGAGACAAAAAACACTCAGCCAGTCAATTGGCCTTACGCAGAAAAAAGTTAACATTTTTTCACTCTGGTCATCTTAAGAGATCAGAAGTGGCTGAAACAACATGTGTTCAAACAAAGGCACTTATGAGGCGCATACCTGTCTTTATTTCTTGGACCCTCTAGCCTATAGAACCGTATGGGGACTCCGATTTCCCGCCTGTGAAACAGCATTTCAAGGAGGACACCTTTCAGGGGACTTAATTACCTCGTCTGACTCCTTTCTTCAAGCGAGAACAAGTGAAAAGACGACGACCACGCGACAATGAAGCGCTTCACTCCTCTGAAGGAGCTGTGTCAGTCTTTTCACCCCCCATTGTTTTGCAGTAAATGCGATCGGCAGGTGATCGTATGCACACAAGGCCTGTTTGAGTGCAACGAGGCCTGAGCGGGATATGCGCCATGGCATGTATATTTTATGTTGTCTGAGCTTGTAGCAACCCAACTGGCAAGAATTTTGAAATGGGCCCCATGTTTTTTTTTTCCTCGACCATTGGCCAGCGCACCACTTGCACCGCGGTGCCACAGCAGTCGCTTGTTCACGATAGAATTCAAGGTATGCTCAAAGGATCCTGTACCCGGGCAATCTAGCACATTTCGCACATACGCCAGTTTGCGTCTGTTTTTTGGAAAAGTTAAATGAGTCCCTTCGCCGTGCGGTCAGATAGTGGACAGACATATGAGCTCCAGATGTCAGTTGTGAAACGGATTACGGCACCGTTGTCCAAGCATTTCGAAATGAATTCGCACACTTGCCTGTGTTCAATTTTGATATCTGTGTTGAAGATGAAATGATGCCTTGGCAACGTGTAGCGAGCCGGATTAAAGATCAAAAAAGAACATTTTCAGCAACATAAAAAGTGCTGGGTCACCCAGAGCGCACAATCAATTCCGCTGCTTTCCCCAATATCAACTTTTGCTTTGTGTTCTCATGTTTATTTATGTTCCTGGTGTTGACATTTCCAACTATGTGGCCACCAATCAAAGGAAACTAGCTCTGCATAGTTGTACTTTCAGTACAGTTCCGTTTCAGTACTGTGATCCCTCCCTATACTGTGATTTTTGCCACTATCCGACCAATACCGATACCAAGTATATGGCCGAAGCATCCCTAAATACAAACCAAGGAAAAAGCATACCAGATGTCACAGCATCGCCGAATTCGACCTCCAGCACCCACTGCAAGATTGACAGAAACTGGGCGGTCTTCTGGTGGAGCTCTTATTAACTGGCATTTGACAAGTTCTGTCTCTCTAGCAGCGTGCCAGTGGCCAACAGATCGATGCATATCCAGCTCAGAGTCTAATGTGAGGTGAGTGATGTAGGCTGAGCTGAGGCTGTGTGAGGCCCGAGGCTGAATACCAAAGCACAGGGCAGGGGTTGGATCAATACTGGCTCGTCCATGGATGGACGGGGCTGGGCTGGTCGGCAGCAGAGTGACAACGCATCCTGGTAGACCTGGCCTGGTCATTCATGTACGATTATTCAGAACTACTCTACTATAACAACTATTATGACTTCCACATTCATGCCTGTATCAAAGACTTTTCAGCTAGTATATTTATAGCAAACGAGTGACTCAAATTGTGGTTTAACTCAATGCAGTCTTAAATAATGGTTAAAAAAAACAACCAGCTGGATCTGACAAAGCAATTGCGTCGCGTTGGAGGTTTCACATGACACTTCCAACAGGGCGACGGGCCGCGTTGCCCACCTGCATTGTGGATAAGCTGCATCGCTTTGCTGGTGACGATAACATAAATGTAAAGGTGATGGTAAACCTTCACCCGACTGTAAAATTCGCGCTTTGTGACATCAAGCAATTTAACCAATATTTTCATCTTGTCAGGGGGGAGGACAAGACACGCCCAGTGTGGCCAAATCAGAAACAGACATCCACAACTGATGAAAATGTCAGTTGGAATTTGTAAAAACTCATAAATAATGGATGCTCCTAGAAGGCAGGGGAGCATCTTCAATGAGCCCGGAGTGCAGAGCATGCTTTCTCATCTCCCAACCGAGGTACCATCTTAATGACTGCGCCCGGAGACCTGGCTACATAAGCCACCCCCCCCCCCCCCCCCCCCCCCCCCCCCCCCCCCCCCACCCCCCCCCCCCCCCCCCCCCCCCCCCCCCCCCCCCCCCCCCCCACCCCCCCCCCCCCCCCCGCATCAGCAGTCACCCCCTGTTTTAGGCAAATCAGCAGAAAATGAAACAAACAGGGTGCCGTAGGAGTATCAATGTGTGTGCTATTGAGACATTTTTGGGGGGAGAGTGTGTGTTTGTTGGGGGGGGGGGGGGGGCTCTGGGGGGGGGGGGGTATTACATCTTGCGGAGCAGAAAAACGCAAATAATGTCATAGGCTTGTTTGCTTTGTGATTAACCCCATTTTTGGGATTAAAGTGGCTGTTTCATAATTGAATGAAAGTACAAAAATAAAAATTGGTGAATGTGTGCTAAGGTTGTAAAAAGGGGAGATAAGGGGGGTACACATTGTTTATGGGGTGACTATTGTTTAGAATGATGACACCATCAGGACTGGGGTCAAACCTGGGGAAGGATGGCGGTGGATGAGGTAGAGACCACTATCCCCCCCCCCCCTCTCCTGACTTGCATTCAGACATAAACAGGAAATGGCCCACAGGAAGGAAGTCATATATATATATATTTTTTTTTTTTACTGCTGTGCCCTGGATGAGGGATGGTATTGGGCAAGTCCTACATTTTGAATGCATGTATGAGATTCACCCCCGTACACGTGGATCGTTTTAAGATGTCCGACGTCCCCATTGACCATCACACACACTCTAAAAAGACAATCAGATTGGAAGCGAGAAAGACCGAAAACTGCCGCCATTGTCTTTTCCTGTCACCGCTCTCCTGCAGCCAGCACAGATAAACCTTTTTGTCTCTTTGTTTTTGCTCTTGGATGAAGATCAAAGCATGCAGACCACTCGGGGCCTGTGATGTGTCAGGGCGCGGGGATTTATACGGTACTTGCATCCTATGATACTCATCACATCTGCAAGTCGGCGATAAATCAGATTGGCAGGTTGTACAGCACTACACCCATACAGTGTGGTTCACTGGGACTGAACCGACCGAGGCGGAGGTGTTGTGTATATTGCCAAAAGGTAAAAGTAAAGTTCTCGATTGGGGCACGTAGCCCCGTCTCTTCCATTAGCGCGGCGTTCTTTCACTCATCGGCGCAACCCCCACACAGGAGATGCATCTCCTGTGAGTTCATCTCCTGTGAGAGATGGAACAGGAACACGGATAAAGAGACTTGATCAATTTCGCTGTCTGCCGGGGGGGAAAGGGAGGTTTCGGAGGATGGTGGGGGAGGCCGCCCTACAGGAAGTGATTTAATGTCCAAAAAGACACGCGCTTGTTTTTGCCCCGTCTCTTTCCTGTTGTGTTCTGATAGGGACTTCCTCTCCCCAGGGCGGGTGGATGCGGTGTCATCCGTCCATCCATCCATCCGCCCATCACACCCACGCCGCCCCCATCACACCCTACACCCCCCACGCATCCACCCAGGGCTCACGGAAATATCATTCTGCTGCCAGGCCATCCCACGGCAAAACTCATCAAACTCTCTGGAGATCAGCGCAAATGGACCCCCACAGTATGCATGTGTGTGTGTGTGTGTGTGTGTGTGTACGTGTCTGTGTGAAGCTGGGCTGGTTGGGCACATTTTACAGATTTATCTGATGCTTTGGTAAATGTAAAGTGACTTGTAAACTTAGTCGTGAAATGGAAAAGCATGTATATTCTTGCATTCGTTTTTTTGTGTGTGTCCGTTTCTGTGTGTGTGTGTGTCAGTAAGCTTATGAGTAATAACCTGTGTGTGTATTATGTATGTGCCTGGGGAGCCAGTGGGTTCAACCCCAGTCGTGGTTCCACCACAATGATCTCTTCCTGTCTGTCTCAGTATCTCTGCAACCAACTCCCTTCCTTTCCGCACCGCACCACAAACACACAACCAGAACATCTCTGGCCAGAGCATCTCCTGCCGCAGATATCCACTCTGCATCCCTATCACTGACCTTCACCTATGGATCATTCATTAACGCTCCAGAGTCCACCTTATCCATGCAGAGGTATTTACACGAATACGAGGCGCTTCATTCAAGCAAATCCACGTCTTGTGGACTGCAGTGCTTCATTTTGGCAATTTAACAAATACTTTGGCCTGTGTGACCTTTCAAAAAGTTCGCTTAGGCGCTTGACTCAAACCATCAGGTCGACCTGTCCCACAAAATCAGATTGGTAGACCAAAAAAATTTACAAAAGTCTGACATTATCTACAGCTAAAAATGTGGTGACATGTTTCAGAATAAATAAATAATAAAGTTTAGCGTTTTACTTGAGTCTTCACAATGATCTCTGGCCTTGTACATTAGGTGGTGAGGTTTAGCCCTTTTCTGTACCGCGCTGGGGTTGTGCGTGTCACCGGAACTCTGCGGTGAATCTACCGGCGACCAAAGCCCTGTATCTGCTCTTCTCCCTGTTGAATGATTTAACGGCATCACACCCACAAAAACACACGCACGCACAATGACCTACCCCCCGACCACCACTTTTACTCGTTCACCCCTTCTACAGCATGATTACGCTGCACAGAATCCATTTCTTTCACACACAACACACACACACACACGCACACAGATCCACATGTGCGCACACATTCACCTACAGATGGAGGAAATAAGCTCAGCGCTGCCTGTGTCTGCGGAGGATGTGAGGTGATGGCACATTAACGATAGGACCCATGACAGCAGTATGCATCAGGCCCGCTGAACAAAGCATGCGGCCAGTTTTTAATTCAATGAGGATTGTTTTAGGGAAACAATGGCCCTCGGCCCCACTGCGGATTAGGAAAGGGTGAGAAAGGTGAGTTTGTCAGTGTTTTTGTGTTTTAGGCTACGGATGATCCCGTGGGTTCAGCGGGGTCGTGGGTCAGAAATATCGCTGCGACGCAGCGACATCCGCTGTTTTTCAGGTAACTAACAAAACGTCTCAGTCTGAGTGGGCAGAAGGGAAAAATACTGCCCGACTCATGCGCACTGTGGCACTCTAAAGACAATTTGGAGATGATACGACTCGCATGTATTTATACGCGAGCACAACCGCTCCAGGTGTCGCTGAGAAGCACCCCAAGCTTATGAATGTTACTTGTTACATTGTGGTCACAGCACATCTCACTTAATAGTATTCCATTCATAAACAATTCTAAATCAACAACAGCACACAACAGACCAGTTTGACTGGAACACATCGGCTCTGCTGTCATCACACAAGTATATGTATATGCTTCATCACCCGCTCAAACACTACATCGAGGAAAAATATGCTGTACGTGGCCTGTCTGTGTGTGTGTGTGTGTGTGTGTGTGTGTGTGTGTGTGTGTATGTGTGTGTGTGTGTGTGTGTGTGTGTGTGCGTGCGTTTTCACCCGAGTATTTGCATTCCTCACAGCCCATTTGCTCTATGCTAATGGGGTCTACTCATGCAGAGCAGCAGGTCTTAATGAAAAACCTTTGGCTGGTGATCAGTGCTATTGATTAGCCTGAGCCCCAGTTTTAAGCAGGGCTAATTGATCAATCACCACCGGTTGCTTTGGATTAATGGAACATGACCGGTGTTCCCCAGAAGACCGATCCACGTCTAATGAAGAGGCCTGAACGAGCACAAGGGTTTTCATGCATGAGACCCAAACATTTATACTGTGCATAATGATTACGTGCATCCGTGGGTGAGGGTAGAAAAGAATTATAGATTACCCTTCTCATAAATGGATTGAATAACAAATCCATGATCTATGTGAAAGGTTCAATGTGTCCTTTTACCATAAATGCACCAAATCTCTTTGGCATAAAACATGCGTATTATATATCAGCACTTAGCTTTTGACCACATTTTGGAAAGTGGCAAGTAGATTTTTCCCACCCTCATATGTGGACCATTTCGTATTGAAGAAAACAGGTGAAGAGATGTGTTTTAATGGTGTGTTCAGTGACTCCACTGTGGGATGTTAATCAACAGCCTGCAAATAAATAAACACTAAAGCTTTCCTCAGTCAAGTTTAAAGAAATGCTGACCTATTCGTGAGAAGGTTCATTAGTCTGAGTTCATCAGGAGAAGTATAAATTCCATGCTCTAATCTAAAAGCTGTTGCGTCAAAAACATGATCTGAATAATAATTAAGAATATCATTATTGTTTGACATGAAAACTATTAAATTAGTATTAGATATCAGCTGCAAAATACTATAATTTATACTTTGTGATTTATCATCCCAAAGCTGACAGACATGACACACACACTGCACACAGGTCAAAACAGGAAGCTGCAACACACGCGACTCGCACGCACACGCACACACACCCTTCCATTCAATGACTGACAGGCTGCCTGGCCAGTGGTGCCTCTGTGGAGAATTGTGTGTGTGTGTGTGTGTGTGGGTATGTGTGCATGTGTGTGGATGGGTGGGTGGACTGGAGGTTCCAGCTGGCCTGTCATGGGACTCCCAATCGCGTGTGAGCAGCACTGAGAGCGAGCTGTGGCTAAATGGTCCAACTCTCTAACACTCAACAGGCTGGAAAGGTCGAGTGGGGTGAGCTGTGTAAGGCGCAACGAAGAATATTGTTTTTCTGATTTTGAGGCAGAATTAGGCGCAATTTGATTTATTTTTAATTTGGCAAGTTTTGGAAGAATTATACGTTTCTGGTTTGGAATTTTGAAAAGCTCATAGGAAGGCACTACAAGTGTATCACTGGACATTTCATGCTAGTGACATATAAGCGGGGGATATACTGTTTGTCAAAATTATAAAAAAACAATATCACAGCATGGTGCCACTCAGTGAGCCGCTCAGGTGGTCAAATATAACATGATTGTGTTTCGAAAATGTACAACTCGATATTCCCAGAGAGCATAAACTTCGGCAAAAGATAAAAAAAAAAAAAAAACGCCTGACAATTACATCACGCATGAATCATGAATCACATCGTGAATCAAAACCCAGCTAAAAACAATCGCCTTACGCTTACTTCACCTTATCTGTCGAGGCAAAGATTTCTACAGTAACAGCCAACCAGTACGGAGGCTCCAACTCTCGCATGTGATAAGAACCAAAGGACCGCCTCGAAAACACACACACACACACACACACACACACACACACACACACCATCACCCCCACCCATCATTTTGTTAACCTTGACCAACTAACCAGCTGCAGATAAGCGCTCGCGCGCACACACACGCACACACGCACACACCCTTCAATCCTTTGACTGACTCGCACTTTTTTCTGGAACGAGACCACACTTCCACCCAATAACCTCTGGTGTGAACTTAATTGTGTATACTCAGGTATTGAGTTTCGGACCATGCCTGGCTCCCACAGCACTCAAAGAGAAACAGACGCTGTGAACCTGACAATGAGTGAGACAGAGAGAGAGTGAAGGAGCGAGGCAGAGAGACACACGGACCACCCAACAGCTGCGAAGAAAAACAAAGCTGGGTGGAGAGCAAAGTCAGCTTCGATCACGTCGGAGGTAGGACATTTGCCGTGCGGTAGCATTTTGCCAAGACTGAAACATGCAGGGAGAGAGTCAAAGTGGAAAAAATGATATATCTGCTCCATTGTTTAGATATGTATGTTGTTTTATACATTCAAATTGAAACGTTAAAAATAACCAACTTTAAGGCATTTTTTTTTTATTCTTAATATAATTGAAATGGATAATTTCCTGTATTATCAAAGGGGTAAGCTACATTGGCAGTGTTTCAGAACACAGAAAAAGTTGTTGTTTATACAATCAACTGTAAGATTAAAATTAAATAAAAAATATATACTCACTAGTAAGGATTAATAAAGTGATTCACTTTCATTATAAGGCCGTATAACTGAGGACCGGAAACCACTGGACTGGAGGTTTGAAGAAGTGAGCTTATGACCAGGCTTTGAATGACTGGATCACCTTGGAAGGTAAAGTGATTAACATTCACACCTCTCCTTACAATAACCTCTCATATGTCCTTGAGCAAGGCCCTTAACCACTTCAGTGCATTATTACGCACATAGGAGGCTCAGTTGAGTCTTGCCTGTGTAAACAAGGGCCAATACACCATGTACAAACTATCTTCTCAGAGTACCTGTCATTTTAATAAAGTAAAACAGTGTCTACAATTATAAAGACTGATTGTCATATTTTCAATAATCAATTTGCAATTCAAAAGACTACACATTTTACCCACAGCTTAAAGTGACCAGTTACGAGAGAATATATTCTCGTGTTGTTCCACTGTTGGCCACCAGGGGGACAAAGATATGCAGAGTCTGATCAGGGCATAGGAGCGGAGGGAGGGAGAGAGACTGGGTGAGATAGTGACCTCTGCTCAGCACTGCAAGTACTTCTTACAAAACAAACAAACATTATATTATAACTTATTACAAATAATTCTGGAAAAGATTAGTAATGTTAATTAGTACTATTTTCAAAAAGAAGAAGATAATTGTTTAATAATTAAAGTGCAACAAATAATATCTTAACAATCAATTATAGCTATGATATACAAAAGTATGTGAATTATTTAACAGTATTAAATAAAATAAGCATTAATAAAAATAGTCAAGAATGTGAAAATAATTCATCATTTTAAACTTTAAAATGAAACATTTCTGAACTAGATTTTTCAAATTCAGATTTTGATGTGTAAAATAATTTTTTTTATTTTTTTTCCAATTGTAGGATTATGCATTAGAAATATCTAATGTATAGGGTATTCTGAAGTTGTTATTCTACTAATTAATTCATGTTATTTCTTTACAAGAATATCACAAGAGGATTTTGCCATCAAATGTGTTAACCTGACACAGTTATAGTTCAACACCGGAGTGCAGTCTGTTTTTGTCCTCAGGTCAAAGATCAAATGCTGCTTTTCACCCCCTGCCCTGTTACCCAGAGCTCAAAGTTCCACTGGGGAGACTTATATATACCCGGCTGTGTGTGTGTGTGTGTGTGTGTGTGTGTGTGTGTGTGTGTGTGTGTGTGTGTGTGTGTGTGTGTGTGTGTGTGTGTGTGTGTCTCAGGAGTCAGGTACCTTTCTATCCTGATGAGTTTCTTTGAAGGTTTGGCTCAGGGGACTCTCCAGTCTCTCTGGAACACAAGGAATGGACAGCTGACCTGAAGACAGACAGACAGACAGACACGCACACGCGCACGCACACACACGCACGCACGCACGCACGCACGCACACACACACACGCACACACACACACACACACACACGTGCATAGATTTAGATCTGGCCGTTGTTGATGCCAAAAGTGTTCAGCTCGAGTGAAAAGTAACTGAATACATGCACAGGCTCACACCAACATTTTTTTTCCTGGAGCAAATAAGTGAGCAGCAGTTATCTTAAAATGATATTTGCCCTGAACAAAAAAAACTTGGATTAATTTGCATATTTGAAGTTAATGAGACGTGACAGAATTTCACACTTCTTTTACAACCCAAATATTTCCCCAGCATAATCAAGGCCCTGTGGGTTTGATCCTTCTAGTTGGGGAAAAAAATAAAGGAACGATACAAGAGTAATCCAAGAGTACCATTCCACAGAGGCTGGAAGTGGCTTCACGGATTCATTTGCATGTACATTATGACACCACAAACGCAAGCGTGCACTTGGATGAAGGCACCGGTTGAGTGCAAAACGCCCAGGCTAATGTTTTATTGTAGGTTCTGAAACACAACATAGAGAAGAAGAATGCTTCTAATGAAGTGTGTGTGTGTGGGGGGGGTGTCAGTGTCCCTCTCCTAAATGATCAGTCACTGAAACATTTAGAACAGATGAAGAGGATCCATCCCAACGAACATCTTTAAGCTCGCCATTCTGAGATCCCAGAATCTTTCACATGCAGGGACCTCCGTCCATTTTACTGCAAAACTACAAAATTACAAAAGGACGTAAAGAAATTAAAATAATTTTTAAATTAGAACTAGTTAAAGCAAGATGTCCCTCTCCTAAATGATCAGTCACTGAAACATTCAGAACAGAGGAAGAGGATCCATCCCAACGAACATCATTAAGCTCGCCATTCTGAGATCCCAGAATCTTTCACATGCAGGGACCTCCGTCCATTTTACTGCAAAACTACAAAATTACAAAAGGACGTAAAGAAATATTATATTTAAAATTTAAAATTAGAACTAGTTAAAGCAAGAAAAAGAAAAAAAAAACAGACGGCAAGACAAATATGTGTAGTAATACCATTTTGATCAAGTTGAGCAAGCCGATGCTCACACATTTGGCGTCTTACGCAGTCTGAGGAGGTACTGCAAAGGTTGTCCCGTGATTTTTCATGAGGCCAGGTGAAAGCCGATGGACCCCACTGCTACTGTTTGGATATCTCTAAACACAACCGCACCCCATCATCTCCCATCTTCAACAACATTTGCATTATTCCAAAATGGAGTACCGAGACACCGTCCCATATTTCTGCTTAACCAGTGTACCAACCGAATGCAATTACCATGCAAGCAGCACAGCTTACTGTATATCAACATACAGGAGTAACTTCTAGCAATTGTTTCGTTATTAAAAACCTCAATCATAAGCAATAACTTGTAATACTTTGGCCATAGCTGTCCCAAATGATCCAGTAGGTCACAGTTACGGAAATACACACGATTTGTGCATTCCATAGTAAAACAGAAGATGTTCCTTTACATCACTGATGCCCACAACAGTTTCACAATCTGTATGTTAAACCTCAAAGTTGCGCGCGTACTGTGGATATATGGAAACAATCTCGGTAAGGTCTATCATTGTCATGAGCCAACGCGCCCCATCTGTATGTCTGCCTGCCTGCCTGTCTCTCTGCCCTCGATCAGGGCCTGTCACCACCGCTCGCCAACAGGCCTCCTGCGTCTGGATTAATCTCCCTGGTTGACTGCTGATTTGAAGGTGGGTCGGCCGCCATCCACCAGCGCCGAAACTAATTTCACCGTGTCACCGGTCCGCGATACCCCCCCGGCCCCCCCCGCGCCGACACCCATGCATGCACACACATTGCAAAATATCTTCATCTGTCTCTGTCTCATCTACATGGGAGAGGGCAGGAGGGCGGGGCACGAGTCCGAAGGAGAAAGGTCAGCGCAATGAAGGAGTTCATCATTCCGAGGTGTCAGAGGCTCTCTTTAGGAGAGCAGATGAAGCGGAGCGGAAGGAGGAGAGGATGGGAGGGAGGGTAGGGAGAAACAAAGGGGGAGGGGGGGGTCTGTTTTATGTTTATCTGGTTATTGGTTATCAGCCAAAAAGTTGCTCTGAGCCTACGGAGTTGGCCGGAGTCCACCAAGTGCAAATCAGTCATCACACTGTTTGTGTTTCACCGACACGTGTTTTGATTGTATCTGAATTATGCGAAAAACAACACACACATCACTCACACGCCTTACTACAAAGCTACAGATGGTCACGTGGTTGCTAGAAAAAACACAGCAGAGGGTTCACTGGAACAGCAGAGCGCACACATTCGGTCAGTCAGAAAATGATCACACAATGCAACCACTACACACGCCGGCCTCTGGCGTGAGGTGAACAGCTTTTAATAGCACCAAACGCACTGCAGTTTGTTGGGGACCATCTGTCCAGTCTATTGTGTTCCTCTGGTTCCATTCCTTGGAAGTTGACAGCTGACGTACGGGTTCTCAAGAGGATAAGTGCCCAACACAGAGTTTGTCAACAGCATTTTTGGATCCTTGCCTGTGTCTTTTACCAAATACCATTTATCATGTATTCATTTTTGATTTGTATCACAAAAAAGAGACACTGTGACTTCGGGGTTGGAGATTTCAGCGTCTGGTCGACATGCGTGTCTGTGTAAAGTGATTGATTCTGCACAGAAGCAGACAATGTGTAAAATGGTTGTAAAGTTTTTCTTTTCATTTTTAATTTATGAAAGACTTTTCAGAAGCATAAACATGGGACGCTAACGCTCACAAGCGTTGATCATTCATTCCAGAGTTAATTCAGGACGAACACGTGCCTGAGAAGAGGCCGAACCTAACTGGGTGGGAACTTCTACACAACCACTCGTGGGTCATATATATTATTTCATTTTCAAATAGTGTAACCAACACCTACATATTTCTCGACCCAACTGAAAACTGTGTTATAGAAATATATATACCAGTGTGGATATAAGGTGTTTTTTTTGTTTTTTTCCCCCCCAGAAGTTGTGGGGTACACTGGAGTTGAGGGGTGGAGGGTGAAAACCAGGTTCAGGAAGTTTTCACTCCTCTCTTCCCAGGGTGCCCCTGGCCTCTGCAACTCCCAGTCAAGGGATGAGAGAAGCCAGATGCAGGCGGGATAATCACCCCCTAATAAGAGGCTATATTGAAAGCAGGCTGGTGTTCGTACACTACAAGCTTGAAAGGCGTGTGCACACACTCACACCAGTGCACACACGTATTTGGAGCAGGTGTAATTATAGTGTAAGATGACACACTTCAGAAAGAGGCAATCACTCACAATGTGTACACATGTGGGCATGCATGTGTAAAAAAGCCAACAAACTCACGTGCACATATAAACACACCGACACCCACACCTCAACCAGATTCTTTTCCTTCAGACTTTAGTCCACCGCCTGGGGAAAAATGTTAGCATATGGCAAAATATGTCAATAATTTCATGATATTTCAATTATCAATTTAGAATAGAGAGAACATATCCCCTGTGGTTTGTGTGTGTTGGTGTCTGTTTTAGTTTGACCCTTCGAAAGAACATGAGCCCTGCCCATACTCCTCAAATTCAATTTCCCCCATTTTTTTGGGTCTTCATTAGAGACAAAAGGCTTTTTTTTTTCCTTCCTTTGTATATTGGAACAACTTTTGATGAAACGTAAGGAGCGCGTTGGCAGCGCTAAAACACTTAAAAAATAAAAAACAGCTGAAGGAATCTTCTAACCACCAATCTTACATTTCAGCAGAAAAAAAAGCAGCTCAGGCTCAGCATCACCCAGTGTTGGTGCACTGCAGCCCAACATGAAATTGAATCTACATTTAAAACTGTAACACAGCAATAAACATACGCTTCCTTCTTGCGCAACCGTAGACGCATAACTCAATAAACATGTTTTTTATTTGATAAAAAAAAAATACATATTTGTGCATTTTAGTGATGTGGTAATGATCTGTATTTAAGCATTATTCATATTAAAAAAGCCTTCGTCATAATGCCTTGACATTTATATGAAAAAGCTGCAAAAGAGATCCTCCTCTCGACCCGCAAACACACAGTGACTTCTAATTTAAAAAAAAAGAAAAAACACAAACGCGCAAACACGTGGGCGGCAAATGAACACTTGGAATCTATCCATCCTTTCACACACACACACACACACACACACAAACACAACGCAGCCATTAGTCTAGACACATCACCTCCGCGGCCCAACACAGCCAGTGTCCTGCTCTTGCACCACCAGGAGCCTCAGACGGAGAATCTATGCTTCTGCCCTCTTGTCTTTTGTTCATTTGAGTAACTATGAGCAGCAGCTGCTGCAGCCTCTCCGCCTGCTCGCGCTCAGCCGGGGGAAGGCAATAGGTTTAGCAGGCGAGGAGGCGAGGCAGATTTATGGCGTCGGAGGTGACCTCTGGGGCCGTAACACAGTGATGGGTGAGTGGCTCTCAACGGTAAGCTACTGGCACTTGACAAAGTGCCCGAAGCAGAATGAATTTACTTCTCTTTTCCTCAATCATCAAGCAGCCACTGCCCTGACCCCCATCCTGACTGCTATAACAAGATCTCCCATCTCACAGGGGCCTGAAAAATTTACTGTCACATCTACTTTTCAATGAGCTCAAGTGAGCACTTCTTTCACCTTCAGCGGAGCAGGTGCCGCCGTGGAGGAGGGCTAACCTGCACGCCCCAGTGTGCGCTTGTGTGTTTTATGTGTCGTATGTGCGGGGGGGAGGGGGAGAGAGAGGGAGAGAGGGAGAGAGAGAGAGAGAGAGAGAGAGAGAGAGAGAGAGAGAGAGAGAGAGAGAGAGAGAGAGAGAGAGAGAGAGAGACAATAAGTGTATGTGGGGAAATTGTGCACACACACACACACACACACACACACACACACACACATGTTCTTCCACTCACTTGCTCCCTTTCCTCTCTCCATTTCTCACACATTCACATTCACACGCAACACGCAAACACACACACACACCTCTCCCTGTCTTGAGCGGACTGTACATAGACTATCATGTATTTCCTGGAGACTTAACCATCACTACTACTTTCCTAATCGTAATACTTATCCCTTAACCTTAACCTTTTCCACACTTTAAATCCATTCTTCACCTTAAACGGATTCACCTCGATGATTATCAGTATGGAGATGAATCCCCACAATATGGTCTCAATATTATACAAGTACCTGAATCACACACACGTTTAAAAAGTAGGCCTTCTCTTAAAATAAACAATCACAAACACAAGATTGCATACAGCATTGAAATATTCAAAACAAATAAAGACATACAAACCTCAAATGTTTGCGCACACACAAACAAACACACACAGACACGCGCACACAGCATGAGGCTGCCAAGCAGGGAAACAAAGGGCACTGCTATATGGATGTCAGTAGACATCTATGCCATTTATATTAGAAATCAATCTACCTTAGCACATCTCTTATACACCTGCACACACACACGCTGGCATACACACCAGGCATTACGAAGTCCATGAGTGTGTTTGCCAGCTTTCATCAGCTTGATGGCGGTAGAGTTGGACTTAATGATCCTGATATTTTTTTTTTATGTGCAAACGATAAATCTTGCTGCACAGGCATTCAAATTTCATCTTTCTTTTTCTAGTTGTTGAATTACCGTGGATGGGACACAGAGGACAGTGGACCAAACTCAAGATATGCATCAGGATTTCGAAAATATGTTACCAGTGTAAAAAAAACAAAACAGCATCCCTTCAATTCAATAAAATGTATTTTGTATCCGTACAAGTCGAACTGCATGGCCGTTTATAATGTCAATACGTGATCTTAAAGGGGTATAACAAAAAATACTAAATTACTAAAAGAACGTGTCAACAGACTCAAAGAAGATATCGAAGACCTGTGAATATTTTAATTCCTCCATTTAATCATCACTCTGCAATTAACCCGTTTTATTCTCAAACATTGATTTACGGACAATAAGAAGAGAAAATGTGCCGTTCAAGGTTCGACTTGTTTTAAATGTTTACTGCATAAAACCGTTAGACTGCCAAATCAATGCAAGAGCAAAGAAGGTTGGTCGTGCCATCATTTCCCCGCGTCAACTTCACTCTTTAAAATGTCACAACTAATTCCACCTCTTTTCTTTTATGGGTTGCTCTTTTGCCTGCTCACGCCCACTGGGATAATGTTATCACGATGAAACAATAAAAATCAATGATTAAGCATGTGTAATTTTCCAGAGACGATGTATTCAAATGTATTGTCTCTTTCTCTGGCGAGCCATCACATGAGTGCCAGACGTTCTGCGGGTTACAACTGGAAATAAAAAAAGGGCATTAAAAGCTATTCAATAAGTCACTGGAAAATTGATTAGGCCATAAAGGCTGGTATGCTGCCGCCACAAAACCATACATACCCCAGCACTCAATTTACAATATTTCATCAATAAACTCAGCAACACATTAATGTCCTCTCATCTTTGCTCAGTGTTATCAGCAGTTGCGTTAATATCATAAATCTAAAAGAGAAAAGTGCATTGCAGCTCCCAATAAAATACACGCGTCATCTGGGAAGTAGAGTTTTGAGTATAAGATGTAAACTAACTCTCAGTTCGCGATAGCATTTTATATTTTTTGCAGATCTGATGGGACATATTATTATTATATTATTATTTTTCTCTTTGTGGTTAACACAGTTAATGAGGCGAATGGGAGTTTTTATTCTCGACTATCACCAAGGTGTTCGAATTGTTGAGTTTCTTTCTACGATAACAAAAAGGGTCGCGACCTGACTACTTAAGTTTCCATGAGCAAATGTATGCTGGGAACTTGTGAAATACAAATGATGATAATGACTTTTAATTAGTGGGCATTATGCTCTCAAATTTTATTCCAAGTGATACTCTGATGGCCTCGATCATGAAGGGCGAAAGCACTAAAGATACGGGAACAATAGACATTGCTCAGAAGAAGAGCCATTTCAACAAAACAAGAATCACACAATCAGTCATAGCACTTTGTTATTTCTGAAATAAGGTGTTGGCATAAACCAAAAAGATCCATCGGCCATCAGAGACGACATAAGAAACTAAACTTGACTAACAACTGAATACCCTGAAACAGTGTTTCCTGACATTTATTTCAAAAAAACTCAACTTCATCGAATGATCCGGTCAAGGTCACTTCTGCGCCGTTGTGGGACAAAGCCATCCTGCAATTTAAATGTTTCATATGTTGAAGTGACACTGTTGGATTTAGCCGAAATTCTAATTAAGGTCTTTTGTGTGTCCTCTATGTGCAGTCTATGTCTCTGCAACAGTGTGTTTTTTGTTTACACCACTTGGAGTCACTAAAATCAGACATTTCCTCCAAGAGATTGCATTTGCGGAGGCCAAACATCGTTTTGAAGGCGATGAAACCCAAATAAAATGTAAAACTGTCTGCGGAATAGTCACACCCCACCCACAGGGGTGTTTGTGACACAAAAAGGCCTCACACTCCGTAGGCAAGTTAACCACAAACTAGGAATAATAAAGTCAAATGGGAAAGTTCATGTCTATTGCAACCATTTCATCTCCTCAATCTCTCCAGTCAAAAAAAACAAAAAGACAAATAGAGGCCAACTTATATACCTCCGATCACGGGAAGAGAAAGATGTGCCGAGTCACAGCTTCTATAAGTGCAGAAAAAAAAAAAAGAATCTCAAAAAATGGAGACAAATACCATCCAACAACCCCGGTCAGATTTATTGATTGATCAACTATATGGACAGTACGCCACCTGGGTCTTTCTAATGCAACCGCGCAAAAGAAAAAAAGGAAAAAAAGAAAGAAATAACAGTTCCTGTGGTGACGAGCTGTGCTGTCTGCCGGATCAGTGGAAGTGGCTCGGCAAACAGCGTTTTTCTTTTAACTTTCAATTCTCCTAAGCATGCGTGCTTCACAGCCCCGAGGGCTATTGCCTTTCTCAATCTGTCCCTGGAGAGGCAGGAGTTATGGTCCCTGTCGATTGAGGAGAAAGGGATGTTATTCCCCTGTCACCCTCTGGCCGTGCCGCCATCCTCCTTGCCCTGATCTACAGCCTCACTCCCCCCTTCCTCCCTCCCTCTTCCCCACTTTGCTTTGTCGTAAGCTGCAGACTATGTCGTTGCCATGGGCTCTTGAGATGAGAAATAAATAAATAAATAAAATGCCCTAGGAGGGGGAGGGGGGGCTGGAGGTGCCGATATTGGTTTAGAGGTGATGTTGGCAGATGCATGATGCATAAATGCATTTTTACGGTCTTAACACACTACACGGAAGTGTAGGAAACAAAAAAAAAAAGTGTTTGTGTACTGTTGTTTACATTTCAAAACAGGCCTGTATTTTACTTTTTATTTTATTATTATTATTTTTTACAATGCACATTTACTAAGAGAGAGCATACAGGGTCCCCTCTGTGATGGGCGATGTCAGGGCCAGGGGGAGCGACACAATCACACAGCTTGGCCCCGGGGAGGTGACCCTGCGAGCCCCAGGCCACATGCCGCTCCGTGACTGACACTCTCGACAGGGGAGCAGTGGCCGGGGTTAAACGTGAAAGGTAATTAGCGAACTGCAATGTGTGATTAAAGGTCTGAGATTTAATCTGGTTTGGTTCCAGCTTTGTGACAATGTCGTGTATCTTCTTTTTTTTTGCCAGGACTGGTTTGGGTGCGTTTCAGTTCTTTCAACAAACACACCCCTTTCTATTCCTTAACACCGGCAACACACAACAGAGCAGATTTCAGTACCCCTCACCCATCGTCAACACTGAGCGTCACGCCGAACTTCCACACCGGTCGGCACTCATCCTCTTTAGGGCGACACAAGCGCACCTCAGGTAAATCCTGAGCGCGCGAGGGTCTCTCAGGGTGAAGGAATAAATAAATAAGCTGATAAATAGATGAACAACCCAGAGGAATGGGAGCCCATGCGGCTTGGCCATCCATCATATATCCTATTACCACGCACTCAGCGGCACCTGCAGTATGTATAATGCAGTCAACCTCCGTAAGCAGATACAAATTCAACCCTTATCCTCCTCAATTTGTTATATCTGACAGCAACACTGCGTGTGCCTTGTTGTTTCTCTGAATTATGAATAGACTCCCTTCAGCAGACGTGCGTCGGTGCGTGATAGCGTAGTGCCGTTATGCAGAACAGCTGCAGAAAACAAATTCGCGAGGCCTGGTTCCCGCTTTCGAGCGGCTGGGCGAACGTGCGTAAACAGCTGCGCTTAAAGCCACTTAAAAACAAGCAAATGGGCTCAATATTTCATCTTTGGATTTGTTTCATCGCTCGCGATGAATGTGAAAGGCCCGAATGTAGCCTGCGTGCGGGGAAACACAGCTGTTTAAGTGTTTCAAATGATCCCAGGCCGTGTTTGAGATTTTTCACAGAGCGGTGAGAAATAGCAGACGAGCGATTCGGCTGACAATTTAAATCTTAATCACCGAGTCCTTTTTTCCTAATTCAGCCATGACCCTTTGGCCCGCAAATACTACTAATACCATTCACAAACTGTGAGGATGAAAAAGGGATGGCAAAAAAAGAAATGGCATCTGCGAGTAAACACGAATGAACAAAGCAGGAAGCAAGAGTAAAGGCGAGAAGGAGAGAAACCAAGTGGGAGAGAGGAAGAGAAATGTAAATACACAGCAAACCGATAACACATTGTGACCACTGCCTGTTTGTTTGGGTATTTACAATGTGAGGCTACAATCAAGTCCTCAAAGCTTCATCCCACATGACAAGAACCTATTTCAGGGCCACACATCCTCCAAACAGCCAAACCAACAGGCCAAATCCCCATCCACACTGTAACACACACACACACACAACCCCAAAGTCCTATCCACTTATCTGTCCATTACTTCAAAATAAAAAAAAGGGGGAGAGAATAAGACGAGCATTGAGGAAGTGTTTTTTTTTTTTCTGGGACTTGGCTGAACTTTCGGGCCCTGTTTGGTTACAGCAGATGTAGAATTAGTGCACATCACTTTGCATCAGTGAGACACTGAACACGAGCTGCCGCTCAGAGAGGCCAAAGCAGCACAGACACGCACACCTTGCCTCCAGTGTTTTTGATCCTGCTGCGGCGAGTGTCTCATTATCATCCACTTGATGTGTCCACGTATCATTGGCCTGTTACAAAAAAAAAAAAAAACACAATTCGTTTTACCCAATAAAAACTCTTACTCTGCCCCCAGGAAGGTATTCATAACTTCTGTTTCTAAATTGACCAGTGAAATTGTTCAAAACCGACCTCCGACCACACAGGCCCCTTATTTATGCCTGAACATTTTAATTCTTTGAATAGAAGAAAGAGCAATGTAGGCTACTTCGTTAGAGTTGTTCTACTCACTGGTCGTGACACAACACGAGTCACAGAGGTGCTTAGTACACTTTAGTAGCAATCAGTCAAATTAACATTAGAAATCAGAATGCACCTGTGCCACGGTAACACATTTAGCACGTGCACATTCAAATGTGTAAAATGATAAAAAATCCCACTCCAAAAAAAAACTAAAGGGAAAAGTCAAGCAGCGCTTGACATAACAGCTGCTTTATGTATATGTCTTTACTGAAATGCATCAGGAGTTTGCCCGCAAGCCAAAGTTGAAACTTGTCATAAAATCTCTCACAAAGTATGAAACCAATGCCGTGATTTGAAAACGTATACTTGATACTGAGACATTAGAAAATACGGCCAGAAGTGCCTCGCCGTGGATACGAGAGATTATCACACTACTCTAGCTGATTTTATCCATCAGTAAATACTATACACCATATATTTTCTGAGAGCTCCAGTATGATTTTTGATACGCAGCGACAATGAGTTCATTTATTGCAAACGCCCTGACATTTGACTTTTGCATTATTGCACAGCCCTCGTTCGTTGCGCACGGTCCAAAGAAGTAGAAATGATTCAACATGCTGTCATTCCACAAGGGAATATATTCCTTTATATATATATATATATTGCACAGGGGTACCTGTTGCATGTCAATGAACGAGGCTAAACATGCGTGACATGTGATGGCGTGTGGGTGGAGGGAAGTAAGACGGAGTCAACCCCACGGTCGGAGAAAGACCTGTGTGCAATCTGCGGAAGATGCATGCAATCCACCGCCGCACTGCTTTATCTAAAAAGGCCCCTAATTGGGAGGGATGCTGGGGAACACATGTTGGGGAGAGAGGAAAGGGGTGTCGGGTGTCAGTGATGTGCAGGCATATGGTTCCTACAATGCTGGTTACATAAAGTGAAAATGGCAGAGTACGTCAGGTTGGCTGCGATGGATTTGAGAGGAGCGCGCGATAACATGAAACACCGTACCCTTTGCTCCTTTAACTCCCATTCGCAGATGATGCGCCACGTAAAATCGCGACTTCAACCTCAAACCGAAAAACAATAGTCCAGCCCACAAACGGCAAATGTCATCGACTGACACACATTGGAAAAGGAACAGCAGAATCAATGACTATACCTACCTGGGTCCAGTATATACTGTCTTTAGTGTCTTTGATTACAGTTAAAGAGAAATGAAATGTTCATACCTCAGTTTACATACAAAAACACATGGGACACCACAGGGTCGAAGGCTTACTGGCTAAATAAGCAACACTAGGGTAAAACGGTATTATGATTTAACAATAATAACAAAAAAAAAACAACAGTCACCCAAATCACGTTATTTATATTCACTGATCACCAGAAAGTTCAATGATCTTTTGAATTGAAAAAATAAAGTACAAAAACAGGATATCTGCGTGGCCATCTTTGCTCGTTGAGAAGGAGAATTTAACAAAGCAGTAAGATGAGGTGAGGTGACACTGGTGACCGGGCACATTATTCCAGCTTAAAAGGACCCACGACCTTCAGCTCTCATCAGGGCCATCTCATAAGGAAGCGAACACACACGCACACGCCCCAACATCCACACAACTCATTTGAATTCTAAGCCTACCATACTTCACCCCCCCTATCCCTCCATCATCCCTTCATTATGAACTTCTCTTGTGTGCTTTACCTTGTTCATTTTTTTCTCTCCCTCCAATATGCACCTTCAACATAGCCCCAGGTTGGACATTTGCACCGACCAACTGGAGCAAGCAGAAAGATGGAAAAAGCTTAAAAGGTATCAAAAGCAGAATACTCCCAACTACACGCACACAAACACACCGACATTCACATTCACACCGTACAAAGAAGGGGCTGACCTTGTACATTCAAGTTACCACTATCGCTTAAGAGGTGCTGTGGTTATTGTGAGGAAAAATGGGGCCCATCTGTTTGCTTGTTGCTTGTGAGCCAACGCTTTGCACCCCCCCGCCCACTGAAAAGCCACCACTTCTCAAAAAGCATTTCATTTTTAGCCTTTTTTTTCTTTGATAATAATCATCATCATCATCATCATCATCATCATAATAATACTACTGCTACTACTAATACTACTACTACTACTACTACTACTACTACTACTACTACTACTACTACTACTACTACTACTAATAATAATAATAATTAACTGCTTATTAGAAGCTGGGTTCTTTTTTCTCAGACAATGTAGTAAAACAAATAAAAGAATGAATTAATTAATTGAATAAAACATTTCCTGAGCTTTCCACATTGCTCGTCATTTCAGTCTCACTGTTTTCAATTTACTTCTTTTTTTTTTTGGATTTACTTTGTATCTCTCTCGTACATGTTGTGTGCACAAATTATTACCATATACGCCACAACTTCCCTCTGCTGTATCACCCCTCCACAGCGTCACAGATATGTTTAAATGCACGTGAGCTCAGATCGTGGTATGAACACACATATTCATTTCTGATGTAGTGTAAGAGAACAAACGGGGGAATGCGGTTTGTCATGATGATTAGTTGCAGTGAATTGAGTGCGCATTTTTGTCCTGGCATGACAATGCGCATACAGTAGCTTTACCCTCCACTACATGAGCAGTCGGTTGACAACGCAGTGTCGGCACTCACTCACACACACCCACACAGCAGATCCGAGGGGCGGCAAATGGGCTGAATAGCATGAGCTCACAATCAATTATTTCTGCAATTGTGTTACATTATTTTTGCCGCCGGGTCTGATTTGTCAGGTCGTGATGGGGGTTTAGTCATGTAATGCCAGGTAGGGCCTCCTGCAACAATTGTGTGCTGAGTGAATGGCATGGACAATAATAGTGTCAGGGACCATGCAAATCACCTGCAACGGAGACATTGTAAATCACAGTGCGAGATGTGCACCGAGCGGCAACAAGCAGCGGTAACACAAAGCATATGTACTATTCAAATGTGAACGTCATTATCATACAGGTCATTAACCATTGTAAGCGTTTTACTTCCTGCTAAGGATATGGTGCTTTGTGGGATTTTCAATTGTTCTGTCTCACTGCAAATCAATCAAGTACTGTACATGTGTAACAATACAAAATAACATGGAAAGTGTTTAACAAGCCTTTGTGCTGATTTTTTTTATATTTATAAAAAAACTGTAACATTTTACTGGTACCTCTCTGTTATTGTCGATGTTTACATTTAGGTAAATAAATACAATTGTACTAATTCTAATTTAATTCGATTTTTGAATTCAAATGTTAATTATTTGCATATTTCCGACTTTTCGTTGTGTTTATTTTCTGTCATTTTACCATTTTTGCAATAACAAAAACAATAAAAAATGATATATATAGATATATATCTATGTATACCTAAGTCAATTTAAACACTGTAAATGCTCCATCAAACAGGGCAATACGATGAGTGACACTAAGGCTGGCTTCAAATAACAGAATGAAACCAGGGATCGACCTCTCCCTCCCCTGTAGCCTGCCTTGAATTTGGTGTCTCCAATCTTTTCCATAACCAAATGACTCTCAACTCTGCGGAGTGCAGCACGGGTCAGCCAGCTAGATTGAAGCCAGGGTGTCTGGTTAGTGTTAAAGTTTAACAGGAGATTTTCTGATGTCTGATTTCACTCAACAGGCCAGTCGCCACTCTCTGTTCCAGAGTGCCTTGCAGTAATGCCTTGCAGATATACCAGTGGGGGCAACAGTGGGGGAATCTAAACCGCAATTCACCTTTACGATCATTTGGAAGGCTGTAACGACTGAAACCTCGAAAATAATCACCTCTCAAATGTTAACGTTATAACTTTAATCGGGAAACAAAAGCAGGATTCTGCATTAGTTTGAGCTGCAGTAGGTGTTTGAACCTGCAACTGATCAAATCTCACCCCAAGGATGGTGTGAATGTACAGTGAACGTTTGGTGAATCAGTTTCATAATCTGCGGCACGCACGCGCGTCGCTCTTAACACTTTTTAATACCACTGAAATAAATAGAGAAAGCCGTAGCTGCATTTGAGGTACTAAACTGTAAATTGAAAATTTGAAACACTTCACAGGGACAACTACCACTTCTGTTCTGAATATTTTCTAAAGCAAGGCTACAGGTCCTACTTTCTTCAAAAGCTGCATTAACAAAAAAATGTATACAGTATATCACACAATGGGTGGCCTTCCTTGTTCTTCTGTAAGTGGTGGTGGATTGGTTGCACTTTTTGAGAAGCAATGCCAGCGGATAAGCCAGCAATCTTGTGCATACTATTATGTACAAATCCTCTGATCAACTACAAATCAATAGCTAATACTCTTGCAACCCTGATCCCCAAAACCCCTGACTGTAAGTATATTACAAAAGTTAGCCAGAAGGTAGAGCACAGCTGTTTTGAGTGAACTGGATATGGTACTCCATAGAAAAGTGTATATATATATATATGCCAACATATAATATACATATATATTTTTTTATTATTGGTATGACAACTCACCTCTGTTCCTCTCCTCTTCCTGCCCAGGGTCTGGTGTATTGCTGAAAGTGTAGGTTTGGGTGGTCTCCTCCTCCTGGCTCGGGGTCATTCCAAGTGGGAAACTGACAGGGCGAGAGCTGGTAACTGAGCTGGATGGTCGGGAGCTGGCACAGTTCTGTAAGGAATTAAGAAAGGCAGTGTAAGCTCCTAGCACCTGTCATAGGAATGCACGTGTTATTAAACCTGTTAACAAGTAAGAACAAAGATGTCAACTTCATCCATACCTGATCACTGGTTATGCAAATACATGCTGGCTTAAACAATCAAAATGATGAACATAATTCGAATGAACTCTTATTATTTGTTCTCATTATATGTAGTTATAATTTAATCCTAATTATATATGTTTAAATTAAAGTCTTTATCTCAATTACCAATATCTTACATTTTACTATTGAGCCGTTTCATAAGTTAAGAACATTAAAGGCGATACCACGTGAAAGTCTGATGTGTAGAGTAATAAATTGTCCTTCTCATAAGTCCATCACTGAACCAAGTTTCACACACACATTTCTTCCAGCCAGAGCAAAATAAACGGCAATCACAGAGAAAAAAAAACAATTGTTTGCATAGCTCTCGGGAGGGGGCTCAAAAAGGCTCCGGGGCCTCTTGTATTACATAGTGTCTATTCTTCTATCAGGCAGGAATGCCTCACATCATATGGAAAACAATCGGAGCCTGCCATTATAGTATTGATGTCCAGCCGCAGCAAACTGGACACACAAACAAACTTAAATGGAGCCAAATGGAGACAAAAAACAAGTCAGCGTGTCACTCTAACCAAGGATGCCACAGACAAAAAATTATTTTTATTTTATTTATTTCTTTTTTTAAATCATCTTTTCTCCGTGTAACCAGACAAAAGCAAACAGAAAACAACCCCTTTTACATGTCTGAAAAATCAAATGCCTTGCGAAGCTGATACAGATTCTAACCAACTTCCTTTATGTTGTCAGAAGTTGAATGAATATCAAAAAAACTAATCCACTTCCAATTTATATCTATATTTCAGTAGTGTCAGGGGCATGGAGTATTGAGGGGGGGGGTTGTTTTTTATTTGGGTCCTGCAACTGACAGCTTTATTTCATAAAGCAATCTGGCTGTGTGTGTACAAGAGGGAGGTCAGGGTGGGTCAGGAGGCACTTGGTATCAAACAGACAAGCTACACTGGTCAAAGTGCTCTGTGTCTGCAAGTGTGTGTGCGAGCGCGTGTGTGTGCGTGCACGTATTAAACCCCACCCCCTGGGGGATAAAAATGCTGTGCGTGTGACCCACGCCCATGTAGAGGGCTACTACAAGTAAGAGGGCTAAAGAGGTCGACGCAAGTGTGGAATTAAAGAGGGGTGAGTGTGTGATTAGGTTTGGTGGAATTTATGTGTGGGGTCATTTAGGTCAGAGGTGCATCGTACCAATGTATCGAGAGCAATATTTAGTTAAATTGCTTCTGCAACGTTTTTCAATTTCTTCCTATGCAATCGCAATCACTATATTCAAGACATTTAATATGGTGCGATAGGCACCGTCGAGGTACGATTCCTTCTGTACTATGTGAACCTGGTGTTTATTCCTAATTGTAGGTTGGCTTTGACCTCAGCAAACTTGAATACAGTATCCCTTTCAATGCTAATGAACAAGGAATGTAAATGACAACGAAAGGATGGCAGGACCTTTTTGTTGTTGTAGAAATAGAGCAGAATTATTCCCCTGCTTTAACCTCAAAAGTGTTGCAAATAATAATAACATATAAACTCCTCTATCGCTGACAAGTGCCGTTTGTCTCCAAATGACCCCATATGCAGTAACACCACCGAAGCCTCTTTATCCCTCGCCTTGCGAGGCACAACACCCAACCCTATGTTTTACAACAAGGGGATATATAGGGGCATGTGCGGTCATCTAGAGCCAAATGTCTCCTATCTAGCCATGGGACAGGTAGATACAGTATTTCAAGCGGGATTTATGGCACAAAACAGCATTAGCTAAAAACCGTCTGGCGACAAGTGATGGCTAAAAAACGCATTCTGGTAGCGGAACCCGGCAAGATTGGAAAATTGCCACCACCGGTCGGGAGAGGAAGCAGTAAAAATGACGGTAAATGTGGGGGCCTCACTGATAACATGAGCAGCCAATATATCAGACCGCACCTGGTGGCAAGGGACCCTTGGGTCCCTGGGTTCCCCCCCCCACCGCCCCCCGCCACCTCCCCAACATGCACAAACACACAGGCAAGACATATACACATACATTAAACACACATATTTTAGTTTACTTTGTCCTTAGGTTGTCCATGTTTTGGGGTCTTAATGAAACTGGTGAAGTCTGGTATTTCAAAAATGACATTCATTCATTGTTTCATTTCAAAGTGCATTAGGACGGGACTTATTGTGGTCACAGAAATAGAATGAGTTTGTGCTGGCCATAAAGCCTAGAGGAGTGGAGTTAATGTGACCACTGATAAAGGACAAGATGCATTTTGTATGTGTGTGCGTGTTTATTTTTAAATGGTAGGGTCAAAGGAGTGTAGTGGTGTGGTAGGTGTTGGTTTAGGTACAACAGTCTTTAACTGTCCATATGTGTGCGGTGCGCACCTGTCTGTGCACGTGCGCGCGCGCAGGCCACAGCGTCCAACCATTTCAGCTAAACAGCAGCGTCCAACGAGGTATAAATACTGGCTTGACACTTTAATGTCAGGGGACGGCTTGTCCTGGATTAGAAACTTGTAACCCACCACAGAGCTTGACATTGCTGGGATGAAGGTGCTGCAATGTGCAGCAGAGGGGGGGGACGGGGGGACGGGCTATTATGAAGGGTCTACGTTTGATGAATAAGGGCATCTAACATGGACTGTCGACTCTTGAGAGCAGAGCAGATGTACAACGTTGCTGTGTGGCCAGCTTTTATTGGCGTGGCCGGAGTAGTGATTTTTTTCACCCCCCCCCAGAGACGCACACACAAACGCAAAGACAAATGAACACACGCACACTGACACGCACGCTTGTTCACGGGTAAATAGAGGATTACATACTGAAAAATTAAGTGCCTTTCTCCTCTCCTTGATCCTGTTGACCGTGCTGCGAACCTGAAAGAAAGAGAGAAAGAGAGAGAGAAAGACAGATAAGTGTATATGACACAGCGCTCAATGAAACACACTTACCATGAATCAAAACAAGACCGTTATCAAAGCAAATATTTGGGATAGAGAGCCCGAAGCATAGAATGCAGAAAGAAGTAAAGAATGTGGAAGGGAAATAACAAATTTCGAGCGTTTGCTGGGAGACACTGACGGCCAGTGGCTGTGGAAGAAAGTGTGTGTGTGTGTGTGAGTGAGAGAGAGAGTGTGTGTTTGTGTGAGAAGGGTGTTCCAGTATGTCCCAGTAGCTAATGGGACTTGAAAGTGACACATAGATCTGGCAAACTAAGGAGACGACTTCAAGCTATCATCTGTCAACACAGAGCACCGGGACCAACAAATGGAGCTATTGGAGGAGAAGGGACTGCCCTAGCAGAACAGATTACATTTTTACACTCCGGATGAAACAGTGTAGTGCACGCTTTCATTTAACACACACCACACTAGACACCAGTTTTTTTAAACAGGTTCTGGAGATATAAAATATACGTGCATGCAATTTCAATATATTACACCTAAACCTAAGATGTATTTCTCAAACTCCTTATAATAATAATAATAAGAATAATAGTAATAATAATACCACTACTACTACTACTACTACTAATAGTAATAATCATCATCATCATCATAATAATGATGATTATTTTATAATAATCATAATAATAATATCATCATCATCATCATAATTTTGAGTATAAACCTTGCATAATAAAAATATTAAATAAATAAATAAACAAGCATCCATTCCACAGAATTGAATTTAAAATTTGAAATATCCAAAACCGTTAATTGTTTTTATGAATGGTATATTACAATATTGCTGATCCAATGAATTATTAATGTTCTGTAATTGCTTACAACATACAACGCAATAATTCAACAACTTAGTGTGTCAGTCCATTGAAAAATACCTTTCTTGAATCTGTATATATTTGGGGTTATGTACAAAATGATTAAAAAAATAAAACTAATTGAAAACAGTGATGTGAGTCACCAGACAAAATAATAAAAAAAATGTTAATTCATTCTAAAATTGCTTCGACATATTCTTCAGAATGCCAAATGGGGAATATGCCATAATGCATTAATTTCCTGCTGAAAAGTTATGATTGTTATTAAATAAAGGATTTGTTAAAAATAATTCAATATTAATTTTATTTAGAAATATAATAATGATAATATATCAAGAACAACAGCTATTGTTTTTTTATTGTTTGGGTTGCAAAATAGGAGCAGGAATAACTACGTATGTGAGTAGTTCTGTGGAATTAGGCTGAAGTCTTCCATGAAAAGCGTCTGGTTCTTATGGATTTGTGTACGTAGGTGAGCGTATGTGTGTATGTGTGTGAACTTGTGCACACAAATTGTCAGCACTCGTTGTAAATTTGTAGCGGCTGGGAACTCATCACCATGGCCCGTCCCAGCCCAGCCCACCACGTTAGTGAATATGCATTATGGCTTATGGCTTCATTAAGTCGCCGCATGTTATAAATTATGACACCACACTCAACACACACACATACACACACAGTTCAGAGACAGCGTGTGTATACAGACAATGCTTTGCCTACGTGCCACTGCTGAAAAGCCACATAATGAAGAGAACCTGGAGCCTCGTGACGGGGCAGATTCAACAGCAGCGTGTTTACAAAAGCCTCCCATTATTCCACGCAAAACCGGCAGGAGGCCTTCGACACGGTGCTGATGTTGGAGAGACGGCGTCTCCGCGTTATTTAATGGGGAAAGTAAGTCCTGGGGATTTCATTGATATCAAAAGCAGCCGGCATGCTGAGGCAATTACATGACACAAGTTAATTAATCATTTGACAATGAGGGGAAGGGCATTGTTTTAAGATGATGGTTATGCGTTTAAGAGGTTCCGCGCGCACTCAAGGTTTGGCCGTGATGCAAAGCGTGGTTTCCCATGTAAATGGGCGCTAAGCGATTTCCATATGAAAGCGGCGCGCCCGGCAAACACCTGCCGACATCCTTGGATCTGATGGAAATAAAAGGTCATCAAAGCGCCGGGATTACAAGGTGACCACCAAGGAAAAGCTAATTGCAATGAATAATGGAGCGCTATTGTCAGGTAATTAGCAATTAAAACGCAGCATTTTGAGAGTAATAGCGGCAGAGGCAGTCTGTCTTCCTGGCTATATTTATAATTACTGAACCTGGAAACCACCCTCATGAATGGAGCGTTTTTGCCGACTTTGAAGCACTGGGGCCGTTTCACACTGTTCTTTAGCATATCAAAGTAAAAATGTCTTCACACTGAGACGGTTAGAGACTCATTTGATAACGACCGCGTTAACCAAACTACAGGAACTTTAGCTGCAAAGTTTTTCCTCTTCACTCTATGCACTTTTTTTTGGTGTGTTTTCCAACGAGAAGCCTCGTTCTATACATGCTGCCACCAGGTCTATACTGGCTTTGCTCAGCAGGTGGAGAACTGATGCGCGTGATGCCGAAACCCCTCATCAAGACTTGGTAAGTTTAATTGACAGAAAGAAGAGGAACCTCCCCGTGTCAAACTTTGGCCTCTCCCTCCCACTCTGATTACGGGGAATAAACACAAATTGCTTGGATTACTCCCTTCGGCCTTTTGGTTGTTCTTCCCTCGTAATGGTGTCACGGCAGGGGTGTAAACTGAAGCCGGGCTGTGTCAAATGCTGGTAAGATAAATATTATCAGGCAGGGTGATGAAGAAAAAAAAGAACCACCTGGAAAGGGTTTGGTTCGTGGGAGAGATGTGTACATATGAATAAGGGCGACAGCATCCCTTCCTTTAAACATGAACACGGACTCGGGAAAACAACAGCGCGTACTGAGCTGCTCACAAACTGCGAGGACCTCCGGGCCAAGGACGAGCTGAGCGCAAGAGAAAAAGATTCTCAACCACTGGAAGCGATTCCCAAGTAAGATTGTTGATTTGTTTTACAGCGTAAGGCAGTGCTGGGCCCTGCGCGGCCTGCAGGACGGTTCTGTCCGGAGACACACCCCACGCCGTTTGACTTGTGAAGGCAAAAAATAAAGGAATCTACCTACGTCTTTGATTGGTGAACGCGCAACAAGGCAAATTCTTATTTACTTTCCCCTTCGAAGTCTGAAATGGGAAGTGTTTGAAAATGCAAGATCAACCCCAAGGGTAAAAAAAAAAAAGAAAAAGAAAAGTGCATTATTTTCAGAGGCATCGGTTCGAATGTCACCGGGGCACATTCAAAAGTGAAACCTATTTACATACACTAAGAGCCACATTTGACCAAGAGTGATTTTCATGAGTCCTGCCTCATCCATTAAATTGTATATCTCTGTCTCCCACTGCTCACCCGCCCTCCACACCCGCACGGCCGCGGCGTATCTAAATGGTAATGACGCAGCATCTTAATACTGTATCTGCTTATTCCTTTGTTGCAAATTGTTGGTTGCATGTTGTTTTTCTGTTCCTTTTGTGCTTATTGCCCGGGGCCCTGTGAAGCCCCGGCTGGAGGCTTTGTCAGGATGCTAAATGGAGGGCCGTGAGTTTAAAAACTTAAAGAGGCAGTGAAATATTAGCCATTGCGGGTGAGGAATGAGTGGCTGGGAACAGCGGCGTGTCAGTGTTTAATGGTCGGACTCGGATGCATATAAGTTAGTCCAAGCATGAAGGGCAGTGGGATGCTCGCGTGGAAACGATGTCTTCCCCCCCCCCCTCCCCCTCCTTCTCCTTTCCATCCCTCTTCCCATCCACAGGCGAGCGTACACGTACACGTACACACACATACGTACGTACGTACGTACACACACACAGCTTTTAAGCAGGGAGCCCATCAGAAACTTGTCATTTCTCTCATTCACTCCGACAGCCTTGAGACACAATGCAGACTTACCTCTGTGTTGTACACCCCATATATCAGGAAGATGAAAAGGCCCTGCAAACAAAGAAAGAAAGAGAGAGAGAGGGAGGGAGGGGGGGGGGGGGGGGGGGGGGGGGGGGGGGGAGTGAGGGGTGGGGGGTAAGAAGAAAAAAAAAAATAGGACAAAGTTGTTACAGTTGTTTTCTCTCTTATCCTTTTGTAAGACAAAGACAAAAACACATCAAAAGTAATGAGTGTAGTGACATGTTTGGGTGAGGGCTGAAACTAATCATATGTTGGTTATGCAGTGCCGGAGTAGACCGCAGTGAAAAGTAATGAGAGAAGAAGCCCGGCTTGAAGGAGTACAACTTCTCCATAATACGCCTGGCCCGGCTGCGCCATCGAAGGCTCAGACCCAAGGTTTCACATAGCTTCATCGAAATAGAACATTTCTAGTGCCTCTGTTCACTCCGTGTTCACAGACGCACATAAATGACCGAGCTCAAAAAAAACAAAAAAAAACCACGTATACCCGCGGACACAGAAAATCCAGAAATTCAAGAGCACATGCGACAGACAGATTTCCCCATATTTTGAGGCAACAAAGACGGTATCGGAGTTACGTCGCAAATCAAAGCAACACGTACACGGGCGCGTGTACATGAAGAGAGCAACTCAAGCCAGACGAGGCTATCAAGGAAAAAACACTGGCGGTAAGCAGAGAAAGAGAAAGAGAGACACAGGGAGCGTAATGGAAAAAATGGCACATAAAACAAAATATTTCATGTTCACAAAACTTCACGGCTGGTACCCAGCTGGCTCAAGAATGCCGTGTATGGAGCGAAATTCAAGTCATAAGTTTTAATGAATTGAAAAAAAATTAAATCATCGGAAGTTTTAATCTTGATAAGTGAACGTATTCAAAATGAAAATATGTGCATGAAAAGTTTTTTTCAATAATTCTGATTCAGTTCTGTCTGTCTTTTGAATATATATATATTTTTCATATATATATGAAAGATTGGCATTAAAGGACACATAGATTTCGATATGCAGTGATCCAAAACATTAAAAATGTCAAATTTCTCCCCCGTTTTTCCGCTTCCCTCAAAGTTTTCGGGACCCCGACTTTGAAAATAAATGGTATATAGAACATTTTCATGAATATATCTCTCGGAATCTACGAGATTCCTGAAGGCAACATGACTGAGGCAGGTTCAGGCCTTTTTGTCACGCTCTCAGTCAGGATTCAAAGCCCGCCTCAGTTGAAGCCACGCCCCCCGAACAGCCTCACCACCACAAGTGTGAAAAAAACAGATCTCAAATAAAAAAAAATACGAAAATTGAAAACTAGCAATCAACAACCCAAAAAATAGGACTTCAAATATGTAAATATATATGAAAGTGAACATTGAAAAAAAGATATATATTAAAAAGAATTACAGAACTGAATCAAAATGACATTCCCCACACATAATTTACTTTTTTAACTTTGAATATGTTATTTTATTTTTTAAAGTTCAAGATTAAAACGGAATTCAATTGAATAATACTTAGGATTTGGATTTCGCTCCATAGCCGTGCCCTTGGATGCAGAAAGGCTGCACAGAAAAACTGTTATTTGTCATTGCAATCCATTGTGGCACCCATTGAATATACAAGCTGTGCATTTGCCTTTGGGGGCCATAATGTAATCCTGCCGTCTCAATGGAAACGGTGAGAACAACATTCTCAGCGCAGCCATTGAACTGCGCCACAAAAGATGTACCAAGAAAAATAAAAAGGCAGGTAAAATCTCATAAATTCCAAGGCCGATGGATTCAGCAGATTCTTTGACAAGCCCATCGTACAGCAATGTGGGGCTGCATTACAACAAAATTAAAAACATATATGCGCGCACACACACACACACACACAAACATGTGCGTGTATAGTGCATCTCTTCCATTTCACTGCTTGCGTTGCTTCATCCTCAAATGAGGGTAAAGGACACATCCTGAGGACAGGCAAGCACACCGTGCTCCACGCATCAATCAAGTTCAGTTTGGAGCATCCAATTTTTGCCAGAGGGAGATCTCCATGCATCACCATTGACAACATGATTTGGGGGGCCATTCAAAGTGACAGGCTGCACGCCGGCCGACAATGACGACCTCTTGCCCAAGCCGCTGCCCATTCAACTCCTACAGCCCGCTCTGCGGCCCTCGGGGGGGAGCCCGCTGCCCCGTCCCTGGGGGACGTCAGGTGACACCTCGGGGCATTAGTCCTCTTTTACTCGGACAATGCTCTCTGACATGCAGCGGACAAAAAAGACATATAGAAAGCTCAAGCTGGGATCTGTGGTTTGATTTCGCTGCATTTCTTACTCTCCATTGCATGTGCGAATGTTGCCGCTTCATGGCACAGCAAATGAGAGGATAGACGAAGTGAATTGCATCAGAGCTTCCGTCGGGGTAAGACTTGAAATGCAATCTTCGGGTGACTGACCTTTTACTCCGACATGTTTCGAGTATGAGGCAGCATAATATCAAACAAACTTGGACCAAATCTTCACGAAAAAAGAGCTTACTGGAGCTTAGAGGCCTAAACTCCCATAGCTTCTGTCAAAGACCTTTGTCTTTTTCTAATTTTCATGTCATGTCACTTTTCCTATGCGACGTTTAAAGTAAACAAATAAATACAAATAAAACTACAACTCACAAAGGCACACTGATCAATGCCGCACTACTGATACTGATGAGTGCCACGGCTGTAAGTGTGGAGTCAGCACGCTTTTCCTCTGGTAAAAAAAAAAACAGGTATCACAATAGAGTAAGGTCACAGAAAGTCAATGATGTATATTGACAATAATTTGAAAGTACAAACACATCATTGCATATATTGTTTTTCATGTGTGGAATACTGTCATAATTTCGTCATTTTCTATTCACACTACCACGTGTACACACAAATACGCATTTGTACACAAGCGCGCACACACGCAATAACAAGTGGCTGGTTAATTTGCAAGCCATACCCTATTGTATTGCATTAGAATTGCAATTTCCAACTTATTGTTGCAATTTGATTATCATGTTTTTGATCATTCCTCTTATTTGCAATTAGTCTTTTGTTGTGTAGTGAACAAAGTGGAGAGAACATACTGTGCACATTAGGAAAAATGATCTATTAAAATATAATTGAGTTAAAAATAGGCGGCAGAACAACAATAATGACGGATTGTTTAAAATGTTAATTCATTAATATTCCCCCTCAAAACAAACAGAGACGAGAAATGGGGCGCATTATTTAAATGCATGTGTGCTTTTCCAAAACCCAGTCCTGATTCTTTTGAACTCGGCAGAAAATGCTACAAATTTATGCAAAGGATGTACACAGTGGCTTTCAAAGTATCGCTCTACTGTACATCAAACGAGGGAGCATAAATTAATTAGCATCCAGCTAATTAGGGGAACAATTGTATGTTTAAAAAGTTAAAGCCAACAAACACTGTGTTTGACCAAAAACATTGTTACCCCGGAGAGATGTACTGTGTTGCAACGCGAGACAGAAAATAGCCCTTGTTCAAATGAGCAGGGGTGGTTCCTCGTGCCGGAGAGCTTTATCTGAGGCAGCGGGGAGAGCCAATCAAAGTGTGAGGAGCTCCAACTTTAGGTCAACTCCAGTGACGCAGGATGCTCCGATAATGATTCCCATAAACTATTCCAATACTGGCAAACTGCATCCGTGGAACCAGAAATGTAAGCAGTTTTCACTGGAACCTGCTTTTCTGAACACAAAAAGTCGTAGCGTAGCGTCGACGCATACAGGTCAACAGAACGAATCTATTCACCTTCGTTTCAGGGTTGTAGACTATATATATTCAGTAAAAATATGCCTCTTTTAGTTTGCCCTCCTCCACTCATATTTCTCCATAACTCCATCAACCTCCCAAATGTGGAAAGTTAGGCCACACAGTGCAGGCAGAAAACGGCAGCTTTACGACAGTGTCCCTGGGAAACACATTTCCAACGTACAGATACGAAAACTATGATTAAGGGGGAGGTTACTGTCTGGACGAGGAGAGCGACACCGACGGGACACCTTTGTCTTTATTCTTTCTTTTTTTTTTTTTTGCTGCGGTCAACGTAGTGCTCCTTTTTGCATGAGGAGGAGGTGGGGGGGGGGGGGGGCGGGGTGCAAAACGATTACACGAAGTGCAGTGGCTTTTGTTTAATAGCCCTTTCTGTTGGTTTATTTTAATACAGCTATTAACGCTTTCTGGTCGCAACACAGAAACCACGATGAACAAGAAAGGAGGTTTGAAGTGCACATTGGCAGTCGCTCTCATGACTAACGCGACGTAATCGTTTCATCAGCTCGCTAATCAAAAGAAACGTTACAGTAGTGCGGGGCCTGTAGCCACCGATGATCACACCCAATAAAATGCGCTCGGTCTCAGAGGACACAGACCGAAGACTTTGATTTTCGTAGAAGAAATGCTATTAAAGGGGCTCTGAACCCTGAGGTCCATTAACAGATGAGGCATGTTTTTCGGTATGTTAAAAATTGGTGACTGACATAAAGTCTTGATGTAGTTTTTTTTTGGGGGGGGGGGGGGGGGAAAAGGCCCCCGTTTTCCTTCAAATCCCCGCGCCGTGTAACGGCTCCAGCTGGCCCAGGGAGGCTGGCACAGGGAGACGCGGAGGCAGGCGGACAGGCAGGAAGACGGGCAGCCCGGCTGCCACTCAGTCACTGTGACGAGGTAAACAACTCGCTGTGAGAGCTGAGCTCTGCCCCCAGATGGGCTTTGACCGTGCCGAGCAGGGAAAAGAATTTTGATTCTTGGTGGAAAAATTTAAAAAATCCAAACCGAATAGACAAAAGTTTAACTTAAAAGTCAAAACTGCAGGAGAATGCAAGCAATTGCGACAAATGGCTCCATTAAAAAACAAATATATATACGTTTCACAGCCTTGCAAACAATGTACAGGCCTGAATGTCCGTCCAGTAAAACCATTCATTTAATTGTCTTCACGATGACGCATCACAGTGTACGTGCAGTCTCTGCGTGAGGGTGGGATGGGGGTCAGAGTATTCTTCGTGCTTCCATCCTTTTGTACAAGATTATAGAGAGTGGGACAGTCATTCTTTGAGCTATTAGGACTCGTGCTTTTTCTTTCAACACACACACACACACCTACACAGCCGGTCATTTGGGCTGTCACATTGAGGAGGGGACCCCCAAGCCAGCCTGCCTCTACAGGATGTATAGCAAGAGAGGAACACTGAGAGTGTACACACACACACACACACACACACACACACACACACACAGAGATACAAACAGGCACACACTGAGGCCAGCAGCACTACCAGAACTGGTGTGTGATGGCTCGGGAGAGGAGGGAGAGTTATTAGCTTAGCCCTGAACCACCTACTTAATATAGGGGCCGGCGGTGATCGCTAACAGAGCCTGGCAGAGGTGACAGCTTTTGGCCCTGCTTGAGGAAATCCAATTGAAAAGCAGCCAAGAGGAACAACAAGCCCAAAACAGATGTTGCTCGCTACCACCGGCGCAACTTGAGTACACAACCCGGTGGCAACAAACTGCGATGTCAAACCTTACACACGAAAGCGGACACTGTGTGGAGCACACGCACGTGCGCACACACACACACGTGCACATATGCTGTAGTGCCACATGAAACTACTGTACAACTGCATATACGGAGGGGGGGCATCACCAAAATATCTATGCACACACGCAGTGATTTTTAAAGCTCAATTTGGTGTTTTTTTGTTTTTTTTACAATGATAACATGATGTATTTCTTTAATACATAAAAAAAATATGATGAGGTTTTTAATTACATTTAAACACCAATGTGGCAAAACTGATTAGTGAGTGTTAAACAGCAGTTTAAGCATGTCTTATACTTCCGTCTCTCCCACACTCACCCCAAGGTCAATGGTGAAGCGCAAAATACCGTAGCAGCTGAAGCCAAAACTGAATTTAGAGGGCGAAAAAAAACATGGGTGGAAAAATGAGTGGTGATGAGATGAAGTCTATTAAATACATCTATCGAAAACAAAACCTTTACCCCCAGAGAACAAATCCCAACTTTCCTTTCATCCAGTCCTCCTCTTTTCTTTTTTTTTTTTTTTTTTTTTTTAAACACCTTTGACAGGGGGTCTTAATGAAAACACAAGAAGGCAGGCCCTGAAAATCATTACAGCCCCTTTGCTCTAATATTAATTGAGTTTGGCAAGACTGACCATGCCTCAGTCATTGTTACATTCATTTGTTTTTTTCTATTACTGCTACTGAGCAAGAGCGAGGAAAAGGGAAAGAGACGGATAAGAGAGAGGTGTGTGTGTGTGTGTGCGTGCGTGCGTGCGTGCGCGTGCGTGCGTGCGTGCAGCGGGGGGGGGGGGGGGGGTTAAAAAATCAATTGTGACATATCTTTATTGCCAGTCGATGACAAATGACAGCACATTTGCCATTGCTCTAGTATTGTGTCAGTGTGTGTCATATCGATTTTACATCAGACGGACAAATGTTATTGATGAAGTGCCGAAGTGACAGATGAGCACTTTATTTTAGTTGTTTCAACGTTTAAATAAAGCACAAAGACGAGGGTGAGGGCGCGAGGGACCTGTGCAGCGGGGATCTGGTAATTCACTATCGCACAATTTCCTTCCTTTAGTCGATGCTGAGGCGCTTACGCAAACTGTGTCCATCGCAAGTGGAGAGCCACAGCCTGAACCTGCTCACACCACACACATGGCGGCTGGGGTAAAGAGAGCACGAGAACCAGAGCGGATTGTAAACAAACTAGCTTTTAAACAAGACAATTTGGGCTTGGCGTGTCTCAGGCGCCAAGCAAAACAGAGCAATGGAAAACTGATACAGACTTTTACCACATGGGTCAAAGACGGAGTCTTTGAACTGCTGAGGAAAAGCATGCTGCCAGTGCAAAGAGCGGTTTCATTTAAAATGCTTAGGTATCCGACAGGGTCTTTCTGGGGCACCCCCTTGTCAAACTGGGTGAGATCCCACTGTCAATCTGACTAGGGTGTTTTTTTTTTCGTTTTTTTTAAATCACATAGTTTTCCACTGACGGAGGGGAAAAAAATGTTGGAAGAGAGCAAGTCCTGAGAAACAACAGCTGGGGACTGGGTCTGCTTCATAGAAACTGTACACGTACACACGCACACACACACGCGCACGCACGCACGCACGCACGCACGCACGCACACACACACGCACGCACAGTTTTTGTATCCACAAATAAAAGTCAATAATTGTACCATTTATGTTGGGGCACACACAGCAGCGTGGGTAAACCAGACCAAAGTGGCATCAAATCTGTACAAGGAAATGAAGATGATAAGGCTTTTGATACGACTATGATTTATTCGTTTTTCACACCAACAGTCAGACGTTAACCTTTCACTGCCCGTGAGGTCAGAAGGCCGCAAACACACAAAAGCTACCGTGAAACCGCTACGACTGCGTTGTCTACCTGGCGGAGGTGTTACTGGGAAAGAGTGAAAACACATGAATCCCAACAGAGGCAAACTGCGGAGTAGTTGCCTCTAATTGCTCTTCCACCTGCACACAATGCTTATACTCGAACAAGTAACCTAGCCAAAGGTACAGTTCCCAAGAATTAAACTGATGGCGGGTGAGAAATTGGCCTGTACACCAACCAGAGCCTCAGCTTTTCTACCGCAAGTGTACCGTACCTAACTTGCAGAAACAAAATATGGGGGGCGTTCTTTTGTTTTTGATTCTGCATAAAGAGTACTTTGCTCAGGGAACAATGGGAGGTTTGCCCTTGGTCTCCACTTTTGGAGTTGTGCAGAGCGCCCGGCTATTTATATGCATACGTTTGGAGGTATAAAAACACATTTAAAATCACCTGACAGATACATGTGCACACACCAAGACACACACACACACACACCTCATGCATGCAAAATAACGGAACACCTAAGACTCCGCACTGACGAGACGGCGTCGCAGTGCCCTTGACTAACAATGACAAATGGATGCAATATGCAAAGTCGGAACAACTTGCTTTTGGGTACAAAACGGTAAAAAAAAAAAAAGAAAAAAAAAAAAAGATTGCTCCGGGCTCTATTATGGGATGCTCTCTGGTTTTCCAGCTGAGGTGAAGCCAAGCTGAGGTTAATGACATGTGTCCAGATCAAGAAAGTGTGTAGCTGAGTGCGAGTGTGATGTGTGTCCATATGGGCGTGAAAGAGAAAAGGAAAAAGAGAGACTGAAAGAATATATATATATATCAAGCAGGAAAAAGTTGCAAAATCCCTATAGTTGCTTAATATCCTCAGTATGCAGCAGCATCATCTGCACGCACCTGTCCTGCAGCTTCTTTAAAGTGCACTTCTACGTCCTCGTGTCCAATGTACTTGTTTATGCACGCGCACGTATGGATGCGTGTGCACGTGCGCCGCAGCACTGCCGCGGCGGCAGGGTGTATCAATCACGATAAAGCGGCAGACTTGGCGACTGTCACATGCAATCACACTTCACTACGGTTCGCAGGACTTCAAAGTGAAAATGAATGGTAGTTCATCGACATGAAGACTTCATATATCTTCGTTTTTTGTTTTTTTTTTGCTTTTTGTCAGCCTTTTGTTTTTTGGAAGAGACTTGTCTCTCTTCTGCCACCACCCCCCTTCTGTTTTTTAAGGATCACTTGTGCATTTGTTGCTCTCTGAAATAAATGCTAGGGGAACATGGATTTTCATTTTTTTTTTTTTTACAAATAAAAGTCATTTGAGTCGTGTGGTTCCATTGAATCAGAAGATTTAAACACTATGACTGATTTCCACACTTCATTTGAAGTTTGTTGTTCTCACCTGTACAGTCAGAGAGGATAATTAGGATTATATTTACATACAGGTTAGAGAATGTCTCCATAAAGTTGGGACCAATAAGATGCAGACTCTGAAGATTCTGAAAGAAATGAGTCATGATGCCGACATCGTCATATAAACGGTGCAATCATATTTTGTATCAGCTTAAAAAAAATTGTAAATGCCTTGCAGCATTCCTACTAGGAATTGTGGTCATATAATTTTTTTTTAATGACTTAAGGCTTGGACGTGTAGGTATCAGATAGGCTTGACACCTGCAATGTCACATTCGGCTATTAATTAATGTACAACTTAGTAATCTTGGGAGTAAGAGTGGGTATAATGTTAAATAACCAGGTGTCAAATATTACAAAGCTTATAATTATGTTTCAATTGTAATAATAATAATAATAATAATAATTATAATAATAATAATCATAGTAATAGTAATTATAATAATAATAATTAGAATAAGAATAATAATATCCTTTAATTGTATTGAAACTAACAATGAAGTTCTTGATTGAAAGGGCAGCAAATGGCCAAAAAAAGCCCCTCGTAAGATTAAAAAGCTTTGGTGGCGCTAAGCTTTAATTGAACATGGCAAGTGTTAAATGTGATAATCATCAAATTTGTTTCCACTAGAAAGTGAAATGAGCCATAATAATGCCAGTGGTGCAGCTGCTGCAGCTCAGCGCCGTGGAAGGGCTCGCCTTTAATCTAGTAATGACCCACGAAATGACACTGGGCTGCAAAAAAACTGTGGAGATGAGGCTATAGGTCTCTCTCTCTCTCTCTCTCTCTCTCCCCCAGCCCGGGCCCTGCTCTCCAAGCCGTTTGATTGGCACATGCTTTCACTTAATGAGGGATAATTACTAAGGAAAACAAGTGGGAGACCACATCTGCTCAGTGTAAAGAAGGAGTGCAGGCCCGGCGCAATCTGTCAAGACAGGACTTTCAGGTTGTGTGTGTGCGCGTGGGGGGGTGTGCGCGTGGATGTTTTAGCCACCTCCAGAGGCCTCCCCACTCCAACACACACACCCCGCGGGACCCCCCTCCTCCACCCTGCCCCGACGAGAAGCAGATTAATAGGAATCAGCATGTGGCCGTAAACACTCAGCGGGAGGAGCGTATATCTATGCGCGTTGACGTGCATAGGAAATGACCCGAGGTATCTGTCGGGGGCGAGACGGAGGCCACGGCAGGAAGGGCAAGAGGCCACCAGGGGCGATCAACATCCCAATCAGTGTCCCGTTGCCAGAGCTGTTGTTCTTCAACTCCCATCGCCACTGTTTTGTTTACTTTCACACAATGCTGAAATGGTAGTAAAAATAAATAAAACAACAAGCAGGTAGCCACCCCGCTCCCCAGAGACCTCTACAGGTTGCCTATAAATCATCTCTTCATGGGATTTACATTGTGCTAAACGGTCTCTTAATGATCTGCCCGTGTTTACGGGTAATTGTCCTGATTACAGTCTGAGGCTCGGATCATAAATCAAAGTTTCAAATGGGCGTTTGTCATATTTCAATAGCACTGCATCCATAACATAATATTTGGATTGACTAGTAAAATGTTATGGTATTTTCAAATAGATACTTGTTTGAAAGAAATGAACAGTGAACACATCACCTTTAGCCGATGATATGCCGCATACGGACGGCAATCATTTGGTAACCAATCAGTCAACCCGTGACTTTTCTGTAGGTGAAGACCTTAACTTAATTTATGCTCGACACTCTTGACATCTACACGGACATCAACATTTAAAATCTAATTGTGTGACAATATTTCCCAATGGCACGCACAACAGACGCATACATCCTACTTGTTAAGATTGTGTTTATTTGTTGGCCCCGTTGTAAATATATTTCATTCAAACCGCACTTATTATTACTTATTGAATGAATAATGAATAAACAAATGATTAAAAACTCCTAAATGGATATTTTTCAAAGCCGCAGAAAACAGCACATTTCAGGTGGAGAATTCATTTCAAGAGGAACAGAAAAGACAGCCCCATTTATTTGCTTTACCCTTAAATGCAGCATTAAGAAAAGGGTTCACATGTAAATTGGAGTTGATAGTTGACAGGCTTTTAACCTCCAGACACCCTCAGTCCTCCCCCCCCCCCCCCCCCAACAAACCCCCCCCCCCCCCCCCCCCCCCCCCCCCCCCCCCCCCCAACAAAACTCCTCTACCCCACCTCCTCCCTGCCAGCCACCCACTAAATGAACAACAGGGTTGTGCTTTCTTGCCCTGTGATGACCCAGTTCTCGCTAATTACCAGCAAAGTATACATCAAAGCTGAAGCACGTCTACAGATCTGGTGCAACGTGGCAGGATAAAGGACACCGGGACCATACTGAACGCAATCACAACTAGCCGTCACTGACTCTTGTGTGTGCGCGTGCGTGCGTGGGCGCCTGTGTGGGCGCGAGTGCGTGCGTGCTTGCATGTCCACATGTGCTGCTTAAACAAAAGGCCACGCAGGGAACTTAAAAATAGTACATTGTTTCGACATGGGTAATTGTGGGTGTCCGACTTGCTCCTGACGCAGTGGGCTCTGTGGTTTGGTCTTGGGGGGGGGGGGGGGGTTGAAAAAGGGAAGTCATGAAGTTGAACGTCAGCTGATGGCCTAACACGCCTGGCACGCACGCACACAAGAATCTAATCCACAGTCAAGCACTTGACTAAACGCATCGAAACATGGATTAAAATACAAATAAAAACGTGCACTAAGCCGGCAAATAAGAGCAGCCCCCCACTCTTTCATTCCGTCTTGCACTCGCTCGCTCGCAAGCACCCGTCCACATAAAGACGCACACGCAGGTATGGTCAGGCAGGGGCAAAAGGGATAGTTTGCTTTCTTATGACAAAGGCTATTACTAAATTGAGCTGGAAGGTAATTCTAAGGCAAATAAATGCCAGCAGGTTTAACACAAGTAGGGGTCTTTGGGGGGCCGGCGTGAGCAATGACAGGAATTCTCTCACCTCTTTTGACAGGAAGCCTATTATTCCCACCGCTTTATTTTCCCAGGCTCGCCTTTAAAACTGATCTCTGCGATAGTATTTCAAGCCCCCCCCCCACAAAACACAATCCTTTCTCATCTGAATTACCGTCGCGCCGCGCTCACTTCTGCCGGTCCATCTCTTCACTCCTAGACTTAATATTTAGAGTAAAGGAGAGGAAAGCTCATTTTTACAGCTTTCTTAACAGCCCTTTTCTTTTCTCGAGTTAATTCTAAGGGTACTTAGGTGACCATCTTTCAAAGGCTTTTCCATGCAAAAACCTTGATGCTAATAACTTGAGTTGAGCCTCCCTCTGTCAGAAATCCTCTCCTCAAGTAGGCAAACATACAGCAACGGGAAATGTGCAACAGAGACCTAAAGTTATCGTGGCGCAAAAAAAAATAAAAAAAAATATATATATATATATATATCTAATATAATAAAAAGATGAAAAGAGGCAATAAGGAAAAAAAAAAAGTACAAGTTGAGACAAAACACACTATAAATATACTACTTGTATATATAAAAATCCTCATTATAAGTGCCATCTCTGAGAAGCGTGGTGGGAGTCAGTGCTGACCTTGGTATCCTGTTTGAATATTGTTTTAATGCTGCGGCTGGTAATTGAGGATGCAACGCAAACACTGGACTCTTTTTCAAAGGGAAATTTTCCCAGGCAATGGGAATGCAAAGAATCATGTGGTGCATTTATTTGTTTGTTTTTCCGCCCCACCTCATAATTATTTAAGACACCAATTAAAATATGGGAATATAAATAAATCGCAACGACTTTTACCTATGACTACATTACAGATTGTCTTTTTATTAGCAAACATTTGAAACTCTCTATTTTGTCTTTGCATATCATTTGCTATAATCTTATCAAATTGTGTCTCTAAAAATAATTATGTGTTCGGTATTTACACTTTATGTGAAACTTTATATGTACAAAGGGAAAAATACAGTTCATTCTGTTAATGTGCTTGTATTTCTCAACAATGGACATTGGAAACAGTATGTACGTATTTAAAAAAAAATATATATATATATTAAAATAATATAAACATAATAGAAAATATTGTATTAAGGGATAAAAAGGATACAGGGGGATGTGGATCATCGTTTTTAAAATTATTCCGAAATTAAAGACATTTCCCTCCATAATCTGGCAGGTGGGAGTTTTACCGTGTGTGTGTGTGTGTGTGTGTGTGTGTGTGTGTGTGTGTGTGTGTGTGTGTGTGTGTGTGTGTGTGTGGGTGTGTGTGTGTGTGTGTGCTTGTTTGTTCGAGTCCATCCCTATGTGTGTTCATATGAAGGAACAGTGTGTGCAGGCAGGCAGCAAGGACTGGGTAAGGACCAAGGTTGTACTGACATAAGGTTTGCTAATATTCGGCATTTAAATGAAAAGCCCTTTTTTTTCTTTTTTGTGTGGTGACATCCAATTATCCACCAATATAAATTTAAAATGTTCACAAAAATCGAATCTTTTCATACAAAATCATACATCTTGGATTTTTTTACATTAAAAAATACTTATAAATCTATTGAAAATGAATACATGTCATTTTCACAAAAACCCAATTTGCTTATGATTGTGCCTATTGGGTATCAGCAATTTAACATTTGAGTGTGTTATTAATTTTATTTATTTTTGTCTTTCATAACATTTTTGTTGTATCTCTTGTATAGGCCTTCTTGAATTAAAAATGTTACGACTGCCACTTATCAGTTGAGATACATTAGATGGTCTAAATGCTGTTTCATTGGTTTTTTTCTTCTCAGGCAGTATTGACACTGAATACTTATAATTGTATTCATTGTTTTTATGAATAATTTTAATTATAAACATTTGCTAAATAAATCTACTACAGCTCATTTACAGATGTAACAGTCCTCACACATCAGGTCTGCCTCTGTTGCAACATGGCACAGCAATATAAGAAGAAATATAGAGGGGGAGCTACAATATAAATGCAAAAGTTGCTGCACGTTTATATTTGGGGATTTGAGCTAGTCTCGTACCAAAAGTCCCGATCTATTTTAAAAAGGCAAGTGGAGAAACAATTCATTAAGCCCCGACTGTGAAGCTGGTCTGTAATGATTTAATAATATAATATCTGCAAATCATTTGGATAGTTTAAACTAAAATGCAATTCTAAATCAGAAACTTGAATTAAATTAAAACAATACGACAATGTGATCAAGTAACATATCTACTGTGTCTCAATTCATAATAATAATAATGCTCCCCCTGAATATAAAAAAAAAAGCCAGTCAGTTAAATGAAAAATCCTGGCCCAGGATAGTAGAGGTGGTTGACATAACTTACTAGGGGCAGATACACTTGAATTAAATATGAAAGTAAACTGTAAAGAGTTCTACTTAATCTGGTAGTTATATTTCAATGCTTTATTTAATGAGCTAATTTGGGAATTAAACCACCGACGCGTGTCACCGAGCAAAACGACCAACACAAAAAAAAAAAAGAAAAATCCACATTCCTCATACAATCACTTCACATCCTGTGAAAGCACTGCTCGCTCACGCAACAAATCTCCCATATGGCCAAAATCAATAAGCAGAGCAACACTCTATTGATCATATCTATATCTTGGACACACTCCGATGTCACACTCCACCAACCCAGTGCTTGTGTACGTGTGTCTCACAGAGTGCTGCATTTAATTCAATGAAAACAATACTCATTGAAGCATTAAGCCGCATTGAAACTACGCCTCCGGTAAAAACCTGCTTTCCCAGTCCAGATTTTCTTTCCATTACTGTGCGTCTATTATGGCTGTGGATTAATTCACTGCTTTTAACTTACTACAGATGACTTCAAACAGAAAAAAAAGGAAGCAAAGATACAATCTGCCTCAAACTGTCGTGCAATGTTGTCCTTTACAAGGGAGGTTGTACAATTTAAGAGTTAGGAAGTTCACATAATTAAAAATAAAAACACCCATTCCCAATATTGGCATTGTTATCAGAAAAGGGGGCAGTCCTGATTAAAATGTGTTGCCACTTTGAAATAAGTCACTCAGAAGGTGATGTAAATATTGTGTGCACTTTGTGTACCGCTAAACTAATGCACAATTGCTGTATTCTTCCCAGACAAATATGTTGGCTATTCTCTTAAAGTTGGATTTCACCCTGAGCCAATTGATGAACCTCACTTCTAAAGCTGAACTGAACTCCTTCACCGCCACTCGGTGGATTTCAATAAGAAAGGTGGAAACACTCTTATTAGTTCTGTGATACGAAAGACATTAATGCACTTTGAATGATTTCTCCGCATTTGCACAGTGTAACGACAAAGCACAGGGTTGCCCTCCACAGGCAGCACACCAACATAACAGAGGGAAGCGGACGCACTCCCGGCAAAGTTACCGCGACCAACCGCAGAGACTTGCTTGCACTCTCAACAACTCGCAGAGGACGATGGCTACCCTAACATTTTTTTTTCTCTCTTCCACTCCCTAACTTCCTTCACCTCTCTGCATTGTTTTCTTCCTCTCCCCCTTTCTCTTGTCCCCCACCGCCCGCCTGCCTGCGTGCGTGCCTGTGCGGCTCTAAGTTATTGATAGTTTAAAGTTATGGGCTAATAATAAGATGGACACTGCATGGCCAGGAGCCTATTATACCCAGGTAATGGATAGCGTGCGGCTTTTGAATGACATTGCCGAGAGATTGGATGACGGAGAGTGGAGCGATTTATGGGCAACCCAAACAGTGCCCCCCGCCTCCACCGCTACCCCCACCCCCCTCTTTTACTCTCAGACACAAGAGCGCACGCACACGAACACACACACACGCACACAAACAGTGCTATTTATCGTGCTATTTATCTTCAGCTTGATAAGGAAGCAGATGAGGCATGCCGGAATTTATGGTGAAGATGTTCATAAAAAAAAGTGCTGGCTTGGAGTAGGAAGTGGGAAGTCGGGGGAACTGCGTATCCCCTCAAAGCTCTGTGTGCACTTCAGGAGTGAAAATGCAAATACATAAATACAAGCGTGATGCGCTTGGTTTAAAAAAATAACGTGACGTGTAACTGTTTGCCATAGATTTTCATGAGTATGGGGCTTTTTATTTCATTCTTTCCTTATAGTCACTGGTCGGTAGTGACTTTATATTATCGCACTGATCAAAAACAACAACCCAATAGTTCAGGACCAAGGACACATGTTCTGCCCCCGTCCTGCTGTGTCAGAAACGAAAAACATTTAACAACTTGTAGAGATCAGTGACGAAGTGCTACCGAATACAGAAGTCCTGGGTCCTAATTTAACTCAAGCCGAGGTCTCAAATAAGGAACAGGTAAAAACCAAAACGCCCCCGCTTACTGAGGTCAGTGCTGTCGGTATGCATTTATGCCAAGTCTGCACTATGCACACTCATAACGGCCTGCACGGGCCTCTACTGAGAGTAATAACGGCAACGGTAGAGACACTTCAGACAGGGCTGCTGGGATGGAGGAGGAAGAGAAGGAGCGGAGAGGGCATCAGGGTGTGCAATGAAAAAGGTTTGTCAACATTATCTGTTTTATTGATTTAACCGTAAAGGCTTGCCGCTTAAGCTTTATGTTGCCGTGGCTGGCCCCATTGAAAATACAACAGCTGCAAATAAAAAATGATTTCTTAAAAAAAAAGGTGGGTACAGACATTTCCCAATGGCTTAAAGAAAAGTGTGCCATCTTATAGGGGGGTCTGAAATTGCAGTTAATTCACTTCAGGGAAACAGATCAGAAATGAACGCCTTACGCAAAACACTAAGGATCTGGAGGACTGCCCCTCGTTGTGTCACTGCACACCACGCAGCCCAGAGAGCAGTGGGGTCAACAGAGTGTGTCATTTGAGCAGCTTGGAACCTGGTGGGGTTCCTGTTGTGCCCTGTACGGCTGAGGCTTTCCAAAGACGCACAATGCAGCTCTATTATGCCACAGCAGCTGGTTATTACCAGGGGGCTCACACTGCAATCCAGGAACCCCGTCAACTCACACAAACACACAGGGCCCAAACAAATGTCCAATAATTTCTTGTCCCGTGCAGCGTGCGAGTCTGATGGATGCGCGGTGGAGGAGGAGCCGTCATGGTTTTCAAAATTGAAAATATATATATATTGTTTTACATATAAAATGCATTTAAATGTGCAGTATGTGAGTTAAGAGGCCAGATATAGATGTTAATATACTTAATCGAATTGAGACAAAGTTGACTACTGCCATTGTATGACCTGCACGCACAGCATAATGTAAATGGAGGGGAGGGGGGGTGGAGCGGAGAGAGACAGAGACAGAGAGACATCTGAACAGAAAGGTAAAAGACAGTAGACAATAGAGCCTGGAGCGTTAATTACCATTGACATGTAAAAAAATATAATTAGATATGGGGTCGGCAGAAACTATTTACGGCAACTGAGGGGCCTTGCATAATAATCAGACTCCAGGTAAAACCTGTATTGATTTTTTTTTGTGTTAAATATACAGCTCAATTAAAGATGCAGCTGATTAAAAGACAATTAGAAATCGCAACCGTGGATCTAGACATGCCGGGGAAACTGGGTAATTTGGGGCCGCCTGCTTCAGACAGAGGATTGAATGTTTTCATCCTCGCCTTCTGCCTGCAGAGCAGTGGGAAACTAGGCGGAAAAGTTTTTTTTTTCTCTTTTTCCATGGGAAAACCAACATTTCTTGTTGTTTAGATTAAACTACAATGCCCACAGGTGTAACAGTTGTAACCACTTGGTTATAAAAATGAATGCAGCAAATGAGAAGTATTCGTTTCAATCAATGTGACAAAACAACCTGCTTAATTTCTGCTCTAAAAGCTTTAAACCAATGCCGATTAGCCATAAACAACGACAACAATGCTGACATCTGAATACATAAAGCAGAATGCGTCAAACAAACATTCACTCCCCTTGTTAAAATGAAGTAGCTGCTTAACAGAAGCTACACTGAGGCTCTTTTTTTTTTCCTCCTTTCTGCCTCAGCCTTCTCACTGACAAATAAAAACCTTGACTGTCGATATACCCTCACCACCAGAGAAGGGCACAATTACAATGTATAACAAAAAACCTTTCTATTTTTCCACAAAAGAAAAAAAACTAAAAAACTTTATGAATTGTGGAAGTTCATTTTAAATTGCTCGTAACTTTTAGCCATGCATTATTTAGTTTGACATTTTCTTTATATTTTATAACAACAGACGAAGGTTGTTTTCAAGAATGTTTATGCAGCAAAACATTTGCATTACAATGAATATTGCCACGACTAATTGTGCATAGCATGTTTGAATTAATGTTCTCATAAAGCCAAGTTAACCATGTTCAATCGAAAATAAATCAATAATACAAATATTTTTACAACCATAAAAAATATGTTTTTACTGTTTTTATTTATTTATTATATTTAAACTTTTTTTATATATATATATATATATATAATATTAGGCCATAATGAATAAGCCTTTCTAAAGTCCAATGTTGTGTGTGTGAGTCTGTGTGTGTTGAGTGTGTTTGTACCTGAAGGGAGTTGAGAAGGATGAAGATGTAGGCCATGACAATGGAGAAAGGCACCAGGACGCCACATAACCATGTCAATCCAAGAATGGGCAGCAACACCAACACTGCTTTCACTGCGGCTCTGCACTCACACACACACACACACACACAAAATGGACAACAAACACAATAAAAACCACATCATAAAGACTGAATTGCATGTCTGGCAGAGGGAGCTGAACTTACACAACACCGTATAAAATCAATTGATGCATTGCGTACAAAAATCTACTTCTCGGTTTCTCAACTATTCAGCTCTTTTTGGCCAAAACAGAGCCCCTTTGGCAGGCCGGTTGTTCCATATACAACACCGTGCGGCTGGGAAGGCTCACGGGGTGACAACTTCCCACCTTAAATCCACCTTAATTCTGTTTAGAGTGGAATTAGCTTCCCACTCAGGTGACCGCCAAACCACACCAGCTGTGTGTGTCTGTGTGTGTGTGTGTGTGTGTGTGTGTGTGTGTGTGTGTGTGTGTGTGTGTGTGTGTGTGTGTTCGTACGTTTGCGACACGGCGGGCGGCGATCCCTAGTTTACTCAGCGTAGGAATGTGTTTGAATTTCCAAGACGGCTGCCACCCAAGGGTGCCAAATGGTTCAAGGCCTGCTTTGAAGACCTTCATAGAGCACCTACTGTGTGCCCTGGTGGGCTGACATCGTGAAAAAAAAAAAAAAAAAAAGATATATACAAAGTCTGGTGCATCACACACAGCGACGCTTCACTGTACTCACAACAGTGCCAAAAATTGAAAGTGCAAAACAACTACAGTGATGACCTGATATTGTTGCTGCATGGTCCAGTGGAAAAATTAATGATCAAGTTGTTTTATGAGCTACAGAGGTTTGACGATACACTCTGTTAGTTTTATTACAGATTTTTATTGAATATTTTAACAATTTAAAAAATGCAGTTTTATAACGTTGTTTTTGATCAATTTAACCTAATAGGCAGCAATATGTATAAGATGAATACATATTATATAAATCAAATAAAGAAATAAAAAATGACATGGCCTTGCGTGCCACTATTGCCCGGAAAAAGATATTCTTCCTTCCAAATATTTAATGGACCATTTTGGAATATCAATATTTGAATTAGGGTTTAATCAATATGGTTTTTCTAGAAGGACAGTAAAATTGTTGCTTATGCAATGTTTTAGGAATAATACCGTCAATACACTGGAACAAATGACACGTCAATAAGGAACTTTCAAATTTAAACGTATACTTGAGTTATTTCTTTGTGCTGTCAACACTTAAAGATACTAACACACCATCCCCTTGGATTTTCTAACCAACACAAGTGGCTGAAGCTTAAAGCCTTTTATATGCACAGCCCTAATGCAATCCATTCAAAATGTATTCCTATCTTGTTTGATAAATGAGGCTGGCCGTATTAAAACGACAAATCCAATATAAAATCTTACAGCTGCTTTTTATTTGACGCCCAGTGACTGCAGCAGCTCCTCTGCTCCAAGGCCTGTGGGCCAGGTGAAGAATGGCAGAAAAAAAGAGGACAAATTGCACCTCCTTGTGGTTAGTACCTGATTTGCTCGTAGGCCTGTTCAGCAGGACTGGCGCCCATGGCCAACATGATGGACCTTCTCTTGGCTGTGGAGATGGTAATGACCACCACCCTCGTCAGGATCATGATATTTACCTGGCCATAAATGGGATGATACAGAAATTAGAAAAGACAAAGGTAAACGGGCACAGAGATGATACAGGGGGAAAAAAAATACAAATCAAAAATAGAGGGAGTGCATTTTCTCTCCAATGTCACCTTGTACTTGTTCATTGAAATAATTGTTTTTTTTTTACTACACAATATTTTATGACAGTGTGAAGTCCGCTTGAGCAAATGGCACCATACGAATGAATTGAATTGTACTGCTGATTAAAAAAAGACTTTAGCGGGAATCACCATACTATTATTGTTGAATTAGTTTCCACAGTCTCAGTTTCCCCAAGTAATTCAGTACAGCATTGCAAATACTGAATAACATAATATGCATTTTGTCTTTTAAAATTCTGCCTGAACAGGCTACATGATAGGAGTAAGACTTAATTTGCCAACCATGATGATAAAGATGACGGGCCCAGCAAAACCCCAAATGACGCCATTTTGGACACTGAGCCAACAGTAGCCGTCGGCCGAGTATTTGCCCGAAGCTGATGCCAGTGTGATGGTGACTATCAGCACCGGCAGACCTGGAGGGAGGGAGGGGAGAAAAAAAATGTAATCAAGTCAAGAGAATAATCAGGAATAGGAAGGAATATCAGCAAAAGGTAGCAGGGAGGGGGAAAACGCACAACAGCGGAAAAAACGAATCATACATAAAGTACTATTTTATGCTTTCTCCATTCTACTGCTTGTAAAGTGTAGACAATCAGATGGATGTTAAATTAAAACAAAAAAACGAAAAGAAAAGTGACCATTTTCTTAGACCCGTTATTTTAGAAAGTTCCTTACCAATTGTTCATAACCATCACAACAACACCCCTGCACACTTACAAACTGTAAAATGAATGACTGGACATTTTTACCCCAGCCGATGAGATAGTAATATTTCATGTGTCGATCCTCGTTCAGGTTGACCGCGACCACCTTGCTCCAGAGCAGCAGCCCCTCCACCAGCATCCAGCTGAACGCTGCCATGAAGAAGAGATGGAGAAGAGCCGCCACGAGCGTGCACGCCACCTACAGGCGCACAGGCAGGCGTGCACGTGTTACATTTCAAGCCACACGTCTTACAGGCATAATCCGAAAAGTATGCCCGTCTTTGTTGGGCCGTATGTCTGAGGGAGGACTGGTTTTATCGCACATTGCATTTACACAATTTGTAAAGGGGTTACTTTTGTGTGGAAATTGCTTTGCCTCCAAATTCCAGGGCAAATCTTGGCACAAACAAGGAGGGTTGTGGTGAGCCAAAGAAAATGGAACTGCCTTTCTGTGTGATGCAGGTTTGACATATTCACACATGAGCATGCTGGGCACCGTTTTTGATGCCAATATATTATGAAAAATAACATTCGTGTGTGACATTGATAATCAGCAAGAGGAATGTGTGGCAGAGGGGATGTGACCTTTATATATTAGATATATAGATATTCCCTTTGATGTGTTTCTTTTGTCATGAAACCTACACACAAAAGCAAAGGGTCAAAGGTTAAACTATATGTTGTTGATGGAATCTTAAGGAGCAGCTCATGACCATGATTGATTAATGAGGAGACATTGGTCACTAGCGTCACCATTTACACCCCTAATAATGAATTGTATTACACCAATGTTAACATCTCTGAATGGTATTCACAAGATAACCAATTGTAATGTTTTTTTAATACGAATAATATAAACTGAGGAATATGTTTATAATATATTGCTTTTTCCTTGTCTAGCATCATCATTGGCCAGCAAGAATATATTGATTGATTTTGAGTACCTTCCTGGTGTTCAGCGTGCCCATAAATACATGCTTGAAACCAGTTGGGACAATATCCAACAAGCGGTCATCTGTCCTGGCGGCTAAACTCTACCCTGACATGACCTGGGGTCAGAGGACCAGGGGTCAAACCAACTACAGGTCATTGAGTGACCACAGACTGTGTTCTGGCTGATGGATGAGACAGTGGTGGTCACGTATGTCAAAGTATTTGTTTTACTAGGACACCCGAGTATGGACTCAGGTTTCAAATGTCATTACGACGGGCTATTAATAAGACCGGGGAGTGTGTTAAAATTGGAAGGCAAAGGAAGGTACCAAAAAACCTGAGCAGTTGTTTCAAATCTGTGTCAATATTTGTTTTGACAATGCCATTGATAGTGAAGGAAGATCATTATATTTAAAGCATTTTTCTTTTTAATGTTAGGATAGTAGATTGTCTGTTAATATCTTTGCAATATGAAATTTTAGTGGTCGGCCTGTACCTTGTTGTGTATCGCTGAGCTGCTGCAGAGAAGGATGACCTGGGCGCAGATGAGAGCAATGAACAGGTTCCTATGAATGGATGTCCGGTCAGATTTGGGGATGCTGTGGAAAGAGAGAAGACCTTGCTTCAAAATGAAATATGAGTGATCGTATAACACGGTTCATTCAAACCACAAGTCTACGCCATTGGACATTTTCCACCGAGAATATCCTGACTGTGTTTATTCACAGCTTAGCCCTGAGCTGATTAAGATATCCAACTCCAGCACTGACTCAGGCACAGAGCAACGCTAATACCCAAGGCTATATAGTGACCCGACTCTGATTGGCTTTGAATCCGTATATACTTTCTACTCTTCTTAAACTGTCCACCCTGTGTTGCTGAACCACTCCTTTTTCAGATCTGTCTCCATTTTCCCATTTTTCTATGTGATACTGGATACAAATTAATCAACCACAACAATATAATATATATAAATAAAAACATTCTAAACCATTATGCTAAGCATAATTGTGGACCTAGTGCCATTCTTTAACATGACCCCACTCCTGGAAACAAAGCCATACACAGTATTTAAATGGCATGGATAGGTTGATTGTTTCCATTTCATGGTGTTCACGCGGCATAAATGAAACAACTGACAACTGATACTGGGTTTGGAGAGGTACATAAACTGGAGAGCGTTTCATGACCTCCTGATGGGTTAAGCCTATTTAGATTAATTCCATAACTTGCCTCACTGCATGGGATCCCCGTGATTTCATACGTGATTATGCGCGACATGTATGCCTCCGCTTTGTGCGTGGGCGTATTGTGTGTGTGTGTGTGTATTTTAGCACGCAGATGCATGTTCATCACACGCCGGCGTGTGTGTGTGTGTGTGTGTGAAACGCACGGCTGCACTCCCCGATTTCAGGACAGTCATAAATCGTGGACGGCAGCTCCTCTCCAGCTGTGATCCCTCAGTGACCCTAATCTTAATTAACAGCTGCAGAATGCGGCCATAAACCTTCGGGGTGGACTCACACGTAGACAACCGTAATTACTGCATTAGCACTGGTCAATACTCATCCAAGTCTTCGGAACTACTGAGCCAATAAGTTATCTTGTCTCATCTTCAGTTTCTTAATTCTGCATCTTTTAGAAGACGCACGACGGGCTTTGTGTGCTTTACATTTGCAAAACGTGTGCAGCCACACCAGGGGAGAATACACCAAAGAATATACGCCGTCTATATAAATAATTTTCTTCACAGCGCCGCCACCGTTGTTGCACTTTGGAAAATTGCACAACGCGCGACTGATAATACATAACCTTGTGTTTCCGACAACATTTAGCCACACAAAAGAGACTAAGGCCGGGGTTGTGTGTCGTGCCTCAGACAGACAGAAACCAGGCAGTTCTTTTTCAGCATCGAAGGAAAATCAGCTACTTACTCCAGCACAGTGAACAGCATCAAGGTCACCATCAGTGCACACAGGGACGCGCCAGAGCCGATGAATGTCAACTTTGTTAAAATAAGCTCTTCCTCAGGACTCCACTGGGATTAGAAAGGGAATGGTAGATGTATGACAGGAAAAAAAGAGAGAGAGAAAGGAGAATACGTGCGTTTAATCAGCGGCTGGCCCAAAAACTGAAAAATCACAGGTCCAATCCACCTGATAACCTCACAAAGACATTGTGTATGAGATAAATGCAAGGGTTTTATTTATTTATGAATTGTGCTACATTGATGCACTTTGTAGCTCTACCAAGGCAGTCTTCGACCATGTGGACACACTGGGAGTGCCACCTGCTGGTTAATTTGGTGTACTGCCAGTCATGGCCCCAATTTTAGAGGTCAAGGTTTACTATCTGCGCTTTGATTTCATTAAAAGAAAATGACACCTAAATGCGAATGGTTGAAATTGTTTCTAAATTTAGTCACAAAAAAAGAGGGGTAAAAAACTGCCAGATATGGCAAATACAATAACTACCAGATATGATCCGCATCATAAAGATTATGAATAAGTTCTCATAACCAACACTGCAGTTTGAATTTGTGCTTTGACTTTCAAATATACAGTTAACATTTCCCCTCACGCAACCTCTAAGTCAGTTTGTGTGATTTAAGCCAGCGCGTCATAAACCATCTCATGAGTTACCTTCGACTACAGGTAATTCATCAGCACTGCAAAATTGGTGGTGTGGTTACATAGACAGGAAGTGACACCAGAGCCGGCATAGGTCACCCTGCAACCAGCACTGGACCAGCTATTGGCTTGAGTTTGCCTGTACACACAAACTCATCAGTTCATTTCATAAAGCAGGCACATTCATTTTGAAATATGAGGTTGTACGTGTTCCATTTCGTTTTGCTACTATTGTATTTGACAGTAGTGCTGTGCTCAAGATTAAAGAAGAAAAGAAAGAAACCTATCCTAAAAATAAACAGCATAGCAAAAAAACCTTCACCATTTACTCGGCAGACAAAATTTCAATTGCAACTACACGCCACTTCAATAGGCCTGATTCTGTGACTGCTTGTTTGTGTTGTTGGACAAACTTACATCAGGCTGAAATTCCAAAAGACGCAAACAGGAGAAAGTCGCTGTGAATACTCCACCTGGAAAAGAGAAACGTATGTCCACACTTGTTTTCCTCCTCTTTCCATTTCTCTTAATATATTACAATGGACTCAAATCACCCAATAGCTACATTTACATTTATTTCAAAACTACAGTCTGAATTGGTTCCCCTTAAACCTTACACAAAACCATTGCTATTGACTATCATTAAGAGCTGTCCTTCATTAGAATGAATTTGGTCGCTCATGAAAAAAAAATGTATATATATATATAATCCATATCACGGACAGAATAATCATACTGTGTGATTCAGCTTATTCTTCGTACCACGTGTGATGAAGAAAGCCTGTACTGGATGGCCACAGGGATGTTCTGGGCTTTCGAGGGATCACGGACGGTGGCTGATAGGACAGCAGAAGCCAGGTGACCCGGGAGAATGCTGGGAAGAACAGTGGTTATTATTTTCCTCTTATAGCTTAAAGGTCATCCTGGCATTGAGAAATTAAAAGGACAGGTTTCGTCCAGCGTCCAATTGATAATCATCAGGTTCTACGGTTTTGTATATGGTTTAAATATTGGTTTTAACCAACCTTTTGATGTTCCCTTGCGTCCCTGGAGGTTCCTGGGCACCCGACACAATCTCACTCAGATGGCTATAATGAGTGTAAATAAACACCACTTCTTCATATCCTGATAAGAAAAAGAGGAGCACAACAGGTAATTTTTTTTTATTTAGACAGTCTGTTTACAAATGTCTCACAGTTAAGTTATACATGTACGGATTTTCATATTTTGTGCATCTAGTTGAATGTGTGACTTAGCCATATATTGCATGGTAAGATAAAAATGAGTCACTGGATTCTGTCCCGTCTTCAATTGAGGTTTAAATGTCACCAAACTAAATATTTCCTGGCTAAGACTATTAGGTGTTTTCCAAAAAAAAAAAAACAGCTTTAAGGTTTTGGCTATAACGATTAACATTTTTAAGTTGATTTGAATCCATAATTTATAACACGATAGCAAAAGTGGTATGTGCAAAGTATCTTTCTTTCTAATTCGTACAAGCTGAGTTTCAAAACATTTATTTTCCTACATTATATGAACATGGCAGCTGCGGTAATAATAAGCTTTAATTTAAGGTTACAGGATCTAAAATGCAGAGAATTACAGTTACACTTCAATCCAGCATTTTTAATCTGTGTATCAAGAAGATCATTGTGTCTTGAGTTTTGTAGGATAAGCGCAATGTGTGTTTTTCCACTGAGAGTGTGTGTGTGTGTGTTCCATACCCAGAGTGTGTATCCTGTGAAGCTCAGTGTCAGATATGATCAACTCATCCTGACCACCGCTGCTCGTGGTGCGAGAGCTGACCACAGACGGCTTGAAGACTTGACTGCTGTTCTCCTCCGAAAGCCTCTGCCATTGCACGTACACATCTGGCAGTAAAGACAGCAGAGGACACCCCGACATAAACAAAGATTAGCGCCAAGAGCAAGCAGAAGTACAACTGCTGAGTATTTCTAATCATTTTGAGTCAATAACGGATTTCTCTGTATATTTAAAATCATTCCCTAATACAATTTTTTTTTTATCAAATAAATAGACAATTAAAGAAACACAATTTATATATTTTTTCCAAGTGAAACCTCTTAAACTTTGTCGGACGTATTTTTTACGTTTTTACAGCATTAAGTGTTTGCGAACAATCTTAGTGGCTAAGAGTAGTTAAGTTGAAGATGTTTTCCATTACCAATGTTCTCGGTGAAAAGAGTGAAGCCCCTCTTCTCAGCAGACAGCATGTCAGCGAGAGCTTCGGTGAGATTGTCGATGATCTGGACAATAGTAAATGGCCCCACGCTGACCTGTTCAAGAAATGCAAGCATGAAAAACAACATCGAAATGAGATTCATGGGAGAGAGAAAAAAAAAAAAGAAGACTTTCCGTGGTTACCCAGAGGACACCCTCAGAGAACACAAATAAACATGCCCTCACCCCGTCCTCCGTCTGGCCTATCCAGTGTGTAGCCAGGCTGGGCTCCAACATGAGACTCGCTGCCTTCACATAGTTGGTGGCGATGGAGACCATGACCTCGGCTGCATCGCCTCCAGCCGAGGGGGCACCGGCCACCGCAGTCAGGTGGGTTTCGATCATCCGAGAGAGGTAGAGGACGTCAGAGGAGGTGAGGACGCTGGAGCCGCCGGCCTCCACGGTGCGCAGGACGGCCCGGGACATGCGCGGCAGCGAGGCCGGATCTCTGCTCCACGAAGAGTTGACGCCCAGCTCCTCCATCGCCTGGGAAGAGAAATAAGGGAGGATGGTGAACTGTATGTTTCCGAGACCAAAGGTGGTCGTGATGTTATGTTGCCAGTTCCCACAGGATCACAAATTAGCCCATACAAAATATAGGCCAACAGTTTGTACTGTAAGTTATTCCTTGGTAGAAAGTTTTTTGGGGAAAAAAAAAAGGTTTGATTTCTCCAAAACTTTAACAAGCTCATTTTAAATAAGGAGAGCACTGTGAAACCCAACCCTAACCGTTGCCAACAATTCCTCCACTACGCAGCCAGCCTGAATTCAACTTTATTGAATTGTGCAAAGCAGTGAAATCCTGTTATCTTTTATTTTTTTTATTTTTTTTTTACCCTATCACTGGTTGTTGAGATGCAGCAGACGCAAACACAAAAGATTCCATTCTGCGATACCAGTGTAACAATTTGCAGTATACGGACAACAGTCAGACTCACGGGTTTCGTCAGAGGATCCATGCTCAGTCTGCTGAAGAACGGGGTCTTGGGTAAACTGAAAACATCCAAAACATCTGCAGAGACCAATATTGTACAAATTAACGCGTAGTGGCGTAACAGCAAAATGACAGACAACAGCCTTCAATACAGCGAAAGCACTATGTACTATCCTATAAAAAAAAAATATATATATATATACTTTCATATTCTATATAAAAGATAAAAATCATTACATTCAGACTAAAACTGAAACAATTAACCAGTGTCAATTATCGTTACCTTTCTTAAACTGGCACACAGCCCCTCTGAATGTGTCACACTTGACGAAGCTGCAGTCCTCCGTAACCGGGTCAAAGATGCCACAATCCTCACCAGACTGAGGGCTGTGGAACAACTCAAACGTCTGATTCTGCAGAGCCGCTCCGTGCTTGAGGGAGGCCACGAAGGGATTTTCTGATGCAGTGAAGTTGCCTGGTGAAGGAAGCGGTGAAGATTATTCCTCAATTCTTGCAGCTCACATAGGTTCACACCCGTACGTCCGACAGGTAATCTTGCCAAGACAAAATATTTAGTTTGAGTTTATCAAGACGTGATTCAAGCCACGTATGTCTCTTTGGTCAAAAAGTCTGACATGGAAGCCGTTAATGCATGTTGGATTGAAGCCAATAAAAAAAAATGAGGCCTTCACCAGATACTGCAATTAAATCCTTCTGCTGTGACTTACAATGACTGGAGGAGCACAGGCGTACGATCCTTTCTGCGGATTCAGTTTCACGTCGGGGATTTGGGGTTTTTGGAGCGCCTCACTGGGGAGCATGATGTCAGAGCTAGGGAAGTTTGTTTAGAAGGGTGGGATTCAGTGTGACGCGACTCACCAAACATTTACAAGAACCATTAGAGGGCCGACCATTTGCCAATTACAACTTGGTCCCCAACGGAACGGAAAATGGTGAGCATTTGTGCCCGTGCTTGTGTGTGAGTTTGCCAAAACATGCCCCAAATTGAGAAAATATTAAGGACGGACCTCATAAAGCTGTTTTTCTGCTCTCAGATGCTTCATACGGAGTGTTTGCCAATACCAATTTGCGATATTTAAATCATAAGCTGATGTTGATATTTCTTTAAATTTACATTGCAGCTACTGCCTTTGATTAACTCCAGCAATCAATTTAAATTGCACATTAAATAAACCTACGGTATATAGGTAACCTGTCGCAGTGCTCGCACAATGGTTGTGCTTCAGTAGCATTTTTATTCGGTGCTGGTAATGCTGTGGAAAGTGCAGTATAACCAGAAAAGCTGCCAGTTTTTGAATTGCCAGGTGCATTTATGTGCTGGAGAGAGAGACACATAAATCCGTTATTAATATAATATTTTAAAAAAAGTTGAGAACTTGGCCGTCCACTCGCACATAAATCAGTGTTCCACATTAGTTACTTACACTGAATCATTTTCTTAAAGGGGCGATATGTAAGAATTGTTCAACTAAAATGCATATTTGAAATAAATAGGCGACAGCACAGCAAGGAAGTCCGGGTGCCCTATCATTGGCTTTGCATTTGCATACACGTTCAGGTACTGGTACTTAACTCATGGCAGTTTGTGTTCCGATTGTGCCTGCACACGAGAGAGCCGCAGCATCGTAGAGGGGAATGTCACCAAGAGAGGACGGCTGAGGCACAAATTTGCTCCTTTGTCATCCTCTCGTGTTGTACTTGGGTCATTGGTGGAAGCTACAGTTACTCAGTCACCTCTGGGATAAATGGTGGCATGGCTAGATGGGGCTGGCATCTGGTAAGCGTGCTTGCTTATCGCTGTGCAACAAGCGACGTAGACGACGGTGACAAAGCCTACAAAAAAAGGGAACATTTCCTCACCATCCGCTGACAACCTTTCAGCTGATTAGGAAAGTGAAATCCACACGAGCGAAGTCTTTATCTTGTGTATTTCAAAAAGAGAAAGGTTGATGTATGTTTTTTTGTGTCATATGCCTTAAAACATACAGCGTATGAAAATATATTAAAAAAACTGTCTTTATTCAATTAGGTTAGAGTGCTTTTGTATATATGTTTTTTTTCCTATTTCCCAATATTAAGACGAGCAGTCAAAGCCATTTATTCTACGTACAGCCACCATTTGTGTAATTTATTGTGATCGGGCCTAGAGGAAGGTGTGGGAGGACTTTAGGTGAAGAGGGAGATGTGATAAAAAACGGAGCAGATTTGGGCCTAGTTGAATCTGTGATTTACTCACAGCATCTACTTTACCCTGCCTGGAATGCTAGATGGGTGGAGTTTAACTCATCGGGCCGGCTCAGATCTGGGCATGTTACAGAAAACTACGCAGTCCCCGATGACATACGAATGGACTCTCTGTGATTGCTTCCCTACATAGCAACCCCACCCAGTCCTGGAGCCAAACCAGCTCAGCTGTACACATGTAGAGCACAACAATGCTCACAAGAGGCCCTATGTGTGTGTGTGTGTGTGTGTCTGTGTGTGTATAAATATATATACACACACACACTATATAATAGCCTCTTCTGTCTTTTACAGCATTAACTGTTCCTGTTTTTGCATTTATTTTTTTATTTACTTTGATTTAGAATCTGGCAATTATACAGTTTCCTGCCCATCCCCACTCAGAATCCTGACTAATTTACCTTGACAGGGGTTGTCTCTCCACTGATTCTGAAGGGAGGACTCTATTTCCATGGCCACTCCACTCCACTGGAACACCAGCCCGGCGGAAACGAGCGAGCAGTCATTTTCCATGGTGAAGATTTCACTGGCGTTCAGCACACGATCCCAAATGTGCAGCTCTGTGATGCTGCCCGAGAATGACTCATCCTTCTTAAACGAGCCCCCGAACGTGTCCTGCTCCTGCCCGATGATGAAGAGGCCACCGGGGCCGACGCTGTCGGAGCTGTTTAGGCCATCGCCTCGGTAGACCCCAAGGCCGTGACTGTATAGCGCCCAGCGCCCACCGCTCTGGCTCCAAGAAACGCACACGGACTGCCAGGAGTCGTCATGGTCGAAGGCTTCCTGGTAAGGCCCGTGGACGCCATGGACCAGCAGGGCCAGCTGCACAGGCTTGCCCTGGATCAGGCTCGCACGGAGCTGGAACTCATTAATATATGACGGGATGGAATAAGAGAAGATGGTGGAAATTCCAAAGCAGCCGGGATCGAAGCGGAGACGGGTGCAAACGGTCAGCGAGCCCATGGGGGAGAACTTGTGCAGGAGGCGGGCATGCTTCCTGTCTGAGCGCCCGCTGAACTCCAGAACCAGGGTTTCGGAGGAGCCTTTCATTTTCACCCCACACAGAGAGAAGAAAGAGAAATTAGAATGGAGACAAAAAGTAAATCCTGGCACAGCTTTTGGAAAAGAGGGAACCTGATCATAAACTTCAACTTTTCCTGCAGCGAACTTGGGAAACTGTTATTCACTTTGGATAAGAGCGTCAAAGGACAGCATCGTCAGTCCCATTTTGAATTCTATTGAGCAGTCAGTAGGCAGGAATGCATCCTGAACAACAGGCCTACGATTAAAAAACAATATGTGAAAATAAACGGCAAATGGGACTTACTCGCCAGATATGTCATGACCTTCCTGGCAATCCACACAGGTTGAGTGATGTTCAGAGACTTTAAAAAGCTGGTGAGGTTTTGCTTCTCTACTGGGTTGGCAACTGTTGCCAAGGCCCCGGAGCGCTGGTTACATAATTCCCCTGCACTGTTCCACTGCAGACGATCAGGCACATACTCATAATAGGACTCATCATACGTCAGCGTTCTGGTTTCCAATGTAAAGGCTGTTTGAAGGAGAGAGAGAAGAAGAAGAAGAAATGAACAGTAGAGATGCCAGCTCGACGGCACATGATAATTCAGAGCAACTGCTCAAAGTCATACAGGGCTTCATGGTATAATCAATGCTGTGTAATCTGTATTTACACTCGGGTTTTAGACTAGTTTCACGGTTTTAAATTGAAAGGAAATCACAGAAGATAACTGTGAGAACTGCTCGGTACATTTCCTGTGTATAATGTTTATGACAAAAGTGGAATGCTCAAATCTGTTTTCGATCCAAATTGAGGAACAGTCGCCTGTCCAATGATGTTGAGAATGAAAGTCACGTGACATTAAAAATATGTCACGCACCAAGAGTTTGCAGGTAAACATGCCTCACATTTTAAAATAAATATAAAAAGAAAATACCATAAGAAACAGCAGTTGTTGCTGAAATGTAAATAAGTCAGACTTATTTTACAGACAGTAGACCAGAATGGAGAGAGCGAGAGAGAGGATTTATGTAATTGTATTTATTCCATGTAATATTTATTGAAATTAACATTTAAATCAGATGTTTTACAGCCAGAAGCATGAGTGACATTTATGGGGTATGGGTCAAAGCTTATTAGCTGTGAAGGTTGAGGCTGGGAATGCATTGTGTCAACGAGGGTCACCACAAACACACACATGTACATGTGTGTGCATAGTCCAGAGCTATAAATAAGTTAAACTTGTTTTTTCTCAGGGAATTTGTTTTTAATCAGCTAACAAGATTGATGAAATAATTATTAGATAGATACCATGAAGGGAAAATACACAATGCAGACGGCAACACTTTACAGCCGTTTAGCAGCTATGCTAGTTGGTGTGTTATTGAGCGGTCCACCTTCACACTACACCAGCATTGCTATATTATAATACTATTACTATGACACTATTTGTTCATTATTATTTGTACATTTAAAAAAAAAAGTTGAGTTAAACTAGTTTAAACCAGAAAGAGTCATGGAAAGTGACTCACCTGATAAACAGCCTTGAAAGCAAACCTGAAACAGAAGTTTATGTTTGGATCATGTGTCAAACACAGAACAAGATTTCATTGATTTTATACACAAGAGGTGACCTCATTCATTAGGTTACTAAAGGCACAACCAAACGCACGCAAACACGTGACACATCCACGCTGGACTATTCATAACATTGTTAGATTATGGTGGATTCGTTTTCAATCAACTGTGAGGCCTGTTTGAAGAACAACCACTCCTCACTTCTTTGAACATCATAAAACATGTCATTTTGTTGGTGATCAAAACGCGTGTAAATGTGCTTACATGCTGAAAATATAATTCCACATGAGATTAGCCATAATCACAAAAGTTGATGTACTTACAAGAAGGCCTACATTTGGCAACAACAACAACCTAAGCATCCTGGAAGAGAAACACCCTCATTAGCTGTGAATGCAGTGCAGACTCATCGTGCTGTGGATATATAATATATATATATTACAGAGGACAAAACTTTTTTTTTTTTTTTTTTTTAAGCAAAAAGAAATCGAGTGGTTTACCTGAAGTTTTCGTCGCGTTAAAAACTTTTCTTCTCATTCCACGCGGGTACTGTCCGTGAACGCGGCATTCAGTCACTGCGTTGCACTCGGAGCGTTTGATAAGGTTGTCTGCCCCAGCTGTGATCTGACAGGCGGTCACTGAGCTACAGGAGGAGCCGTGGTACAGGCAGACTCCGGAGAACACGGCCGGATGATGCCGCGGAGGAGGAGGAGTGGGTGGGTGGGTGGAACCGGCAGAGCGCTTTCCAAATAGTGGCGCAAGGACCTCCAGGGGGCCTCTGAGCGCGGGCCTGTGGGTCCAGTCAAGCTACAGGCTTACGCGATGATGTAAAACACACCGGTGAGCATCAGCTTAATATGAAGCCAGTCACCATTTATATATATATATATAAAGTAAAAAAATACTCACCAATGTCCCAGGACCACAGAGGGCCCCCCAAAGGACCCCTCAGATCAGCCGATTTGCATGCGTAACATTCATTACATGCTTGCCAAATTTGGAACTGTGTGAATCAATGTATTTAGCATTTCAAATTGCAGACTGCACTATATTTAAGTATTGACTTACAAATATGAACCAATAGAAATCAAATGATTTCTGCAGTCTTTTAGGATAGTTCATGGTTTAGTGAATAGTGGCTCACAATATGAAAGGCTAGGGTTCCTCTCCAATAAAGCCACATTCATTTGTTATAGGATTTCACACATTCCTGTATTAGACAGACTTCTCCATTTCAACAGGCATACAAGGAGACAGATTTTGTTGTAGTATATGTATTACAAAGAAAGCCTGAGTATACAAGTCTCTCCTGAGTGCAAATTTGAGCGTACATGTTCAAGCAATCCAAGAGCAAAGCTCCGTGTGAATACGAGGACAGCATAAGGAGTGGATTATCTAAGATCATTTTCATTCTTTTTTGTACAAAACACTGTGACAAAGCAGCTGCACGTTGACCTGCGCATGTTGGTATCAATAAAAAAAAATCAGCAAAGTATCCATCGGGGGACAATTGGCATACTCTCCACATTCTGGTGAATGAAGTCTTCTGCTGAAATGCATGTGTCCAAAATACCAGATTTAAATATACGTGCATGTGATAAACCGAAATGGAGAAGCTAAGTGTCTGTGGTGTTTGCTGCCCGGGATTCCGGGTTTGTAATAATGGAGTGCAACAAAAAAAATCCTTTGATTACCAGCAGGCTGCTCCCTTCAAAGCCGTTCCACGTCAGCCGTTTAGTTTTACAGGAAGTCCTACGAGATACAAGCCCATCGTGCACTTAGTGTCTCCATATCACACCCAGTGTGGGCTGCCTTTGCACGACATACCTGAAGGCAGCGAGTATACTATTTTACTTACAACTCGATTTCTAACAGAACTGTGTGTGGAAACACCGTCTTGGCCCGAGTCTTGGTCCTCTGTGCTCCTGTCTGATGCGGCAGAGTTTCTGCCCTCATTCCAGGGGACCATCAGGCACTGCAGGGCCGAGTGGAGCTCATCCCGTGCCGTCATGGCGCGTTGGAGACAGGGGAGCTGCAGGGACGGCGTCATGGCGCCCTCCTTGGCCAATCCGGTGATCAGCTCATCAACAGCCTGGGCGGAGGAGGCGATCAGCTCTCTGCAGCCGCTGAAGTCGGGGTCTCTGTCTTTTCCTGGACGGGGAGCGACAGGTGGTCAGAAAGGGGGAGGGACATCGGCGGCGACAACAAGCCAGTGCATTATGCCTGCTGTTGTATTGATGTCTTATTTTACTTTAAATGTATGTTGAGAAAATCATCTTCATAAATGGAAACTGTAGACTATAGAGGCTGCCAGTTTCTAATGCATGTGCCCGTGGGATGTTGTGGCAGCGACGGCCACTTTGGACGCAACATAGCTCGACACCCAGTGTGTGTGTGTGTGTGTGTGTGCGTGCGCGTGCGGGCGGGTCAGAAGCTTCACCTCGCAGTGCTGCAGACAGACAGGCGTGCAGCTGCCTGATGGCCTGGTTCAGGTGGAACAGGTTGGTCGCCGTTGACCGGAGTTTCTGCAAATGGGAAGCAGAAGCCTCCTCCACGCCATCCTCTGCCTCCTCGGGGTCAGAATCTATCCCCTGATAAAAGCACAAACATCAACCAAGTCAGCGTCCCTGTTCACTGCACCAAGGCTGTAAGAGAGCCTCGTCCGGTGGCACACGAGTAGGAAGGAATGGGTTGTTATTCATCGGATTGTCTCATCCTCATGTTGCACATTTCACCTCCGACACTACTTCGACCGCTTCCACGCCGTCACCAATTTATTTACAATCATGCCCAAATTTGATAGAAATGACAGTCACCCCTCTCTGAAGACCTGCAAAAATATGAAGTCATTTTTTCTTTGGTCACAACCGCAACCCACGCGTACCGCAAAATGCATTTGGATCCACCACCCTTCGCACCAGCCTCGGGCAAAAGAAACCACGAAAGTAGTTCTTCGGTAGCTCTTGGCCATAACTCAGGTTTGTTTGACCACAATAACACGGCGGGCAACAAAATGCCCCTGCATCTATATGTGTCAGTGGTTGGTTTAAACAAAAAACAAAACAAAAAAAAAACCTGCTAGTTTGTGTGGCTAAGATAACAGCAAACAAGCCCGTTAGCTGTGACTGATGCGACTTCATTCAACACATTCATTACCTGAATTATCTTTAAGGGGTGACTGCAGAGAGATAAGCCTACAGAGCACGGCGCTTTACAGGGACAATGAAAGGCTGAGTGGCATCTTTAACAGGGCTGCTGCGGGAGTGGGTATTAATCTGTAACATTAAGCCTGTGTCCAGATGGAAGAGTGTTTTGAACCTTTACTTGTCCAGGGAGGCTTGGCTGGCCCTGTATTGTCTCTCGGGCCACGGTCCGCGCAAACAAACGCGCAGCAGTTTTCTTTTTTTGTAATAAAGCTGCAGGTAGCCGATAACTAAAACCATTCATCACGCTCTGCAGTTCGGTAAAAATTGTTCATTTTGACAAACCGTCGTTTTCAACCGAGAAATACATTAATAAACATAAGACACCACGGTGCTGTAACATGTCAAGAATTATTGAAGTGATCTATGGTGTAGGACTACGTCACTACACCCACAAGCTGTTCTTAGACTCATCCAGTAAAAACTGGTTGCAAAAATGTGCCTGGTGTTTTTGTTAATTGAAAAAACAACTGTTGAATTTGTTGGGTTTTAATTCCAGTCCTTATGGAAATAAAATGTTCTCTCACACTGCAACTCACCGAGACATGGCAATGCATGTAGCTCTGCAGAGCACACGCCAAATCCACAGACTTGGATTTAAGGCCCTGTAGGATCTGAGAGGAGAGATTACAGGGATTATTCATCACACAACACATTCAGAAAAATTTATGTGCACATGCATGAAATGTGTACATGTTGTTCATCAAGACAACTTCCGTATGACAGGATGGTTTAAGCAACATTTTCCTGGAAGAAAAACACCAGGTGAACCATAGCATAGCAGGATTTAAAAGAAAGAAAAAAGATTTGATCTCTTACGGGGTTCCTGGGATACGCCAGCTGAGCCTCTCTCAGCATTTCCCTGGTGACGGTGAGGCTCTCCTCTAAAAGAGAGCGAACGCCCCTCTTGGTCCCGTTCAGGACACACGTGACCAACGATGGCTGAAAAGATGGTAACAAAGAATGACATAACGTCACATTTAAAAGGCATGTTTTCATAGCATATGGAAAGCCTTTTTGGGATCATCAGCTCCATTGAGTACCTCAACAATTAGACAAAGCGCCAAGTCCCTTTTCCACTTTCCTGACATCCTTGGTGTTCAGCGATCAATGATGCGATTCTTTAACACTACATTTCCCCAGAGATCACCATTCAGACAAACTCTCCTGAATTGGTCGCTTGAATCTGACATTTTCTGCCAGTCTTTCTTTCTTCCTTTGTTTCAGACACGCCAGTCTTTTCGAGTTTGAACCGCTTTTAAGAGAAGATCTGATAGTTCAAAAAAACAAACAAGAAAAAAAAAAAAAAGAAAAGAAAAAAACATGTACGGTGCAGCTATAATCCCCCCACCTACGAATATATCTTCCTTGCTCCAAGACCTACGGAGCTAATATTCAATTCTCTAGAATTTTGGAGCGGGGGCTTGATTATAGTGGACCCCAAAGCTTTCCGAGAGAACGTAGCTACTGAGGTATTAATGGTGGTGTTACCTTGCCTGTGGCCTGGGCGCCCAGCTCCATAGTATTCAGCGGCATGCATGTCACTGCCGCCAGGTGACCGAGTGTAAGCAATGCTGCGTCCAGGCACTGGCTGCTCTTTCTCCGCGCCTCCGTCACCATCGATGTGATCTCTGACTCACAGCCCTGCATGGGGAGAAAAAAAATTAACTCCAGTAAACATCAAGTCAGCACAAACTAACTAACAGTCAGGTTAAATTAAAATTGATTTAATAGTAAATTAATTCGAGCGAGCCAAAAAAATGGTGTACGTGGTCCGAGGGGTTGGTAAATAAATTAAAATACTTAAGAATGTGAAAAATCAAGAGCGAGAGGGGGAAAATTGCGAGTTTAGGTGCCGAGGCTGGAAAGGAATTTAGATTTACGTCTCACATATTCATGTTCTGTTTGGGGCTCAAGGATGAGAATTCCCTCCGCTTGGCCATTTCCATAGACAGAGCTCAAACAGCTCTGAGCAAAGACCCGTCAATCAATGCCCTGCATTTTGATTAGCCGCCCTCTCCAAACCACGCTAAACTGAAAATCTTTTTTTCTTTTTTTTCTTTTTCAGCTCATGTTTTGCTCTCATTTCAACTTGTTCACATATGGCAGGCGCCATGGAAAGCGCCATTGCACGGTCCGGTACTCCGTTGTGGTGAATTTTGCCGTTCACCTGAATGAGCAGCTGAAAGAAGCCACCCATCTTCTTGACCTGGCTCTTGAGATCCTCAGCGAGGGTGTAGAGCCGACCAGAGAACGGTTTAACGCCGGCCAACCACTGCATGGTCACAAACGCAGCACTCTCTGTGGCCGTGGTGGCCTTGACCAGCTGGGTCTGGGCCACCAGGTTACAGACAAACACTGTTGGAGAAGGTGCCTGAATTAGAATCTGGTTCTTTAATACCTCCACAGAAAATCATAAATAGGAAAAAAAAAGGGAAATCGGGATATCATCACAAAATCATATATATATATATATATTTTTTTTTCTATGACTAACATGAGGCAATTATATAATAATGTAAGGTCAAAGGGAGAAATCTCTGCATCTGCCTATTTTAAGTATCTACTGGCTTGGACTCCAAATAAAATATTCAAACTTATAGTACCAATTTGCTCTTGCTCACATCACACGTAAAAAGTTAGAATGACGCTGACCGTTCTCAGCGCTGTCATCGTCAAGGCTGTCGTACAGGTCAGATATGGTTTGGACTGCCGCGTACACCTGGTTCAGGTCAGCAGCCAACCTGTCGGCCATGCTCTCCTCCATCCCGTTGCAGCCGCGGAGATGGGCCACCGACTGACCAATCAGCTCCTTGCAGATACCCGGCAAGGCAGAGTCCGCGCTGCTGGAGTGGGTGGAGCGCGGTTTGGCGACACCCATCAACCCTGGGGAAAAAAAAACACGAACACGAACATAAGGGTGCGCCGCGATGGCTTCGTAGAAAAACGACTCCCTCTCACAGCACTTCGTCACTGTGAGTATTAATTTCATTTCGAACAGAATAAATAAAAAAAAAAACATTTTTTCAGTGCCTTACCAGCACACTGGGAGGAGTTAGTGAGGAGGTTCTGAATGGGATGGACCCGGATCTCGTAGAGACGCCCTGAGATTCTTCGGCTCTTCAACATGCTCCTACTCCTGCCAAACAAAGCGGATTCACAACACTATGAGTACCTTGCCAAAATGGCTGATTTGTTTACTGGATGTTCTACTGTAAAATAAACTTTACTCTGTTCCCCTGAAAAATCTATTAAATCGTGGCAGGGTTCAGTAAACAGCTGTGGCCATGGGTATAATAAAGTCAGAGGGAGAAAAAGTATAAAAGGAACAACCACCATGTGCCATGTTTCATTTGGCAGGGCCCACTGGTTGTTCAGGCACCACCAGAAGCACCGTAAACACCGTTTCACAAGAATAACAACAATATGAGGGGGAAAAACGTTGGGGATCTGCATTGACCACAGGTGCTCGGTGTGTGTGTGTGTGTGTGTGTGTGTGTGTGCGTGCGTGTGTGCGTGCGTGCGTGTGTGTGTGTGTGTTTGCGCGAGGGGTTGTAGAGTGAGAAACACGGCGATCTCGAATGCCCTTTCCTTTCTTGAACCCGTTGGCACGAACGCGCGCGCGGAAATAAAATAAAATAATAAACAGAGTAAAAGAATTGGGAGGGAAATATTCTGTGGTCAGCAACATCATGTCAACTGTTCGCGTAAGAAAAAAAAAATGATGTGTTGAAAGTTAAAAATATGTGCCAGGTTGTAAATTACGCTGGTGGAAACCAGGAACACTTTGTGAAAACAACCAAAATCTTCCAAACAGTTTGACAAAAATTGACTTTCCGTGTTCCATCCGCATACCGTTAAAACTTTCCATATACATCCATCCGCAGAACATACTGCACAGATTACAGGGTGTGGGAGAAAGACCCACGTGCTTAAATTCTAAAACATTTTTCCCCCCAAACCCTGGGAACTGTTGAACTATAACAAGGGTAACAGAGAGAGCGCACCTCAGCAAAACACTGGAGGAGTTTTTGAACAATAACCTACTATTTTTACTACACGTTTACAGTAACAACATAAAAAAAACAAAAAAAAAACATATATAATCTAATATAAGGTCCGGTGCTGGATCGCATGATAGATGGGATAGGAGGAGAGGGAAGAGCTGGATAATTACCTTCGGCGTGAGAACGAGGAGGTGGAGGCAGAGGAGGCCGATATATCTTGCTCCCACTCATCATCAGGGTCATAAAACACGTCGTCATCTTTAGAGGTGGAATCCCCCTGCGGAGAGTAAACTACTGCTGACATGCCGGGTCTCATTTACACAATTTAATGAGAAAAGCACAGCAAAGTGAAGCAGCATCCCTCTGTCAGGCATAAAACAACACATCCTGCACCGTAAATAAGGTCAAAGAGACGGAGAATTGGCAGTCGCACTCGCGCCGATGTCAGACTAAACATGCAGAGTGAGGGAGAGACGGCCTGGCGGCCGGAATATGCTTCATTCAACAGGCATTGTCCATTATGATTATTAGCAAACTGAGTTAAATTGAGTAAACATGCCAAAGAAGCTTTGTTTGCGTTTAAAAAAAAAATAACGTTAATACATTTATCAGCATCATCATGAGACTGCTCGTTACATATGTGACCTCATTATAAACCAATTGAGGATGTCAATGTTTCTGATTTATTACATCCATGATGGCTGTGTTTCTATAAACAATATCCTTCAATAAAATGCCATATAACCTGTGTATCGCATGTTCAGTAAATAAACGACAGGTTTAAGACAGTTCAAACATGATACACATGTCTTGGATGCAGAAATGATTTGAAGGCCAACCTGATCGAGTTCCCTCATGGCAGCCATGTTGTTCTGGAACTTGTCCAGGCTCCAGAACGTGGAGATGCCCAGCTTTGTGTTTTGAACCCGCACTTGTAGCACACCGGCTGGTTCCAGATTCTCGTTGTCTGAGCTCTCATGCCTACGACCCAGGAAAGTCAAGGGAAGGTAACAAAATGATGTTGTTCGAAAGAATACCGTCACTGTGGTAAAGCCTTGCTGTAAAATTAAAATAGCATTCTATTTAAGTCGATAACTGAAAGCGATACCTGCTGAAGACTGTGTTTTTCTTCAGTTTAGCACCGATCTTATTCGCTTCCTCGATCATTAATGACAACTTCATGGCATCCCAATGAGGAGAGACTGTGAAATAAAAAATAAACATGTTAACGATGCCATGAGCTGTTTGCATAGGTTCACCCTATACAAACAGTTCAAAGAGTCTCAGTAAAACTATTTTTATTCTAAGATCGACAACATTCTCAATACCATCAACTAAAAATATAACCAAGAAGCAATAATAAAATGAACTGCAAGCTTTGCCATCTTTACTATGACAAAGTGACACATAAGGCATTTAAGGGAAAAGAAAGACAAAGATAGACTCCACTGTGATTCAAATTCTTTCTTTTTATGGTTTTATTGTGGGTACATTAACCTTCATGACTGGTATCGATTAATCTCTGACATTTTGAAGTGCACACCTGCAGTTCAAAATCTGTGGGATGTAGCAGATCCAGTATGTAGCAGTGTCTCGAGAGCTTACCATTTCTGGGGGTGACGTTTTCTCTTAGCGTTCTTTTCTTCTGCATTTCCTCCAGCTCTCTGCCAATCTTTGTTTTCTCTGCCTCCAGGGCCTCGACAATCCTCACTTGAGTCACACGGTGCTCCTCCATCGCCTGGAGTGAATGGGTGGTAATGTACACGATGTTTAAAGAAAGAAAGAAAAAAAAAAACGCCAAGCCAAAACATTATGCCTTACGCCAAGCTCTACCACATTCTAAATGGCCCATTAGTTAAACATAAATCCCAATGTTGGCACATTTGCTAGAGCCTTTCAAGCTCATTTTTATATCATCAGAAATCATCTGAATGAGCAAATTATTGAGATGAGGTCATTTACGGTTAAAGGAATAATCCAGTTTTCCTATAGAGTGACGCCCGAGGATCACGACCGGGAAAAACTCTGAAAGCTGACTTACGAATTAAGATCCGTTACTTCATTTCCCATGAAAACTGCACCTCTACCAACCACTAGTCTCCAACACCGATTTCAGTCTATACAACCACGACCATATATAATGCATTCAATAAATGGTCCTATTTTTTATTTTTTTTTCAATAATGTACCTTCTTTGAAATATTTTTTCAGCCAAGTACCTCCTGACCAGCCCCCCCACCCAATAAAGAGCCATCAGCGTCGGATTTACACTACAACCTTTAACTAAAGAACACTTCAATGATACATTTCTATATTATAATGTAGCATCTAAAATGTGTTTTATCACAATCAATAATGACAGTGTTAATTTATTATTATTTTAGGAATTATGCGGAAAGGTTTTTTTTTTTTATGAACATTCGAAAAAACCTCACGTACCCCCTGCAGTACTCTAACGTACCCCTAGGGGTGTGAGTACCCCAATTTGAGAACCACTGCAATAACTCATTTAAGGAGATCTGAAACTTGCAAATATTCAGTGAGAGACAGTAGGATAAAGCAAATAAAAAGGGTTTGACGGAGCAGTTACTGTTCAGCATTTGAGAAGGCTTCCTACTCATTCAAAATAGAGAAGAGGGGATCTAATGATCCACAGGCGTGGCTCTGTGTGCTGACCTGGGCCTCCCTGTGCAGGTGGAGGCGTTTCTTGTGAGTGTCCACCTCCTGCTGCAGCTCCCGCTTGGCCATCTTCAGCTCCGCCATCTGGCTGGCCACCTTCTGTTGGTTTACTTCCTCCTGATGTTTTCGCGCATTCTCCTCATTCTGGAAAAAATGAAATGCCCTTCATCAACACTGGCGGCACAACTTGGGAGGGTGTCACGCTTAAAAATAACTATTTGGGCGGCAATGTGCAAATGTAATTATTAATTGAAATTTGGGATCATAGTGACTTGTGTCAAATAACCTTTCATGAGACAACACTCACTGGACACCGTGAATAAAGTGGTGTTTTTTTTTAATGTGTATATTTAAAAAAACAAAAACAAACAGAGAACAGAGTTTTGTATACCAGCTCTCTCTCCAGCACACGGATCTTGTCCTCATAAAGAGCCCTCTGATCAGATAGCTCCTTCTGGGCCACCTCCTTTGCCATCTGGATTCCCTGCATCATCTCCTCTTTTGCCTTCAAATGGGCTTCTTCAATTTCAGCCTCCAGCCTGAGACGCACAAAGAAGGGGAATTCTTAATTTGGTTATTTTAACAAATAATTCACAAATAGAGGTTGACCTGAAATGTTTAAGATGACAGGAGTGAAGTGTTTTGTCCCATCTTCAGACTCACTGAGCTCTCTGAGCCGCAAGTAGTTCGTTTTTGGCAAACTCAAAGTCTTTGTGGCCGTCGCCTGCGCCTGTCCAACACGATACCCGTTTCCCAGACTGCACCTCCGCTGGATGGTTAAAGCGAAAGTAGTGGTCTCCACCTAGAATCACCCTGTCACCCTAGAAGCCACATATAAAAGATTATGAAAATAGTGAATTTGTTTAAGAAATGCGTTGGATGAACAGGCTGAAACATGTTAACCTTAGAAAGTCACTGCCCAATTTTGTGGTGCCTCAAAGAGTGCTCAGTGCTTATGATATAGGATATTTACGATCTACTTACATGATGTAAGACGGTGCACTCCGAGATGAGGTGCCCGTTAACGAAGGTCTTGGCACTTTTCATGGGTGTGACGTTAACAGTGCCATGGATGCTGGTTATAACACTGAAAAAAAGTTTAACATATCTTTTAATACAATTTCTATCTTCGATCTAACTCCTTTGCAATTGCAATTCTTTAATAGCTGCATTCATGCACTTCTGATAAATGACTGCCAAATACTTTAAACAGACTTTTATTCAACCGGGCAAAATGCCACTGTTTTCACACTTCCTCACCAGTGTTGGTCCGCGATGAGGGCGCCCGTCAGCTGAATGTCATGGCTGGAGCCGGAGTTGAGCTGGCCCACCGTGGTCTGACCCTCTTTGATCATGTAGAGAAGCATCTCCGACAGCTGAGGGTCTTCGTTCAGGTTCACCAGGTTTGGAAGACGATTGTCCACTTTGAACGTCACCCCAGCTTTCTGAGGACACGCGCGAGCATGAACATTTTAACAGCAGACAGCATAACCTGCCTGCTTTTGGGGGTTTCGCGACAATATACTGACTTACACAAAATGTTGTTAGTCAATGTTGAATTTAGCAATTATAGCACATCTGCCAATTGTGGATGAGAGCCTTGACGCTTGGAATATTCTGCTCAGCGCAAGTTACCTGCAAGTCTTTGGTTTCCTCGCGTTTGCGTATCTCTGCTTGTTCCAGTTTCTCTCTCCATGCACTGTAAGAAAATGAAGTAAAACCTAAAATCCCCCAAATAAGAAAACAACTCTGATTTTTTAGATTGTTCCTCTTAATTGTTTCATATTTTCATACGTTGATTTGAATATACGGTAAACTGAGTCAAAAATTATCATGAAATCATGTGTATGTATACAAGTAGATAACTTCCCCATTTTCCTTCCAAGTGAAAAAGAAAATGGTCTCAGACTTTTGGACCCCACCCTTTGTGGGAGTACCAAGTTAATGCCCACATAACATTTTCCATCTCTTGCCAAATAAATCGAAAAGAAAGATCTGCCCATGCACTGGATCAGAAATGTTCTATTTGAAACATGGGAATCTGAGCTAATGCTTTCACTATGAACCGTTCAAAAATGAAAATGATATTGAATCATTGGTAGTGTCATGTCTCATGAACACAATTGATAAATTCATGACGGAGGCAGTATTGCTGACCGGTTGGCCTCGACCATTTCTCTCTCTTGCTGACAGAGTCTGGACCTCAGGGCAGTAATCTCCTGCTGGAAAAGCCGGACCCTCTCTGGTTCAATGCCCTGTGAGCTCATCTGGGCCGCTCGCAGCTTCTCCACCTCCGCCTTCAGCTCTGAAACACACAACAAAGTTGATTGTCCTAAATGCTTCACACAGCTCAATTGGACAAGGTGGCAGTTTGAGCAAATTGGAATCCAGGTGAATTCCAGTCTACGGCCGATGAAAAACGCAACATAGTTATCTAAAAATCTGCTTTAAAATGTCGTTCAACAAAGTCAACAGCGGTCAAATAACGCCGATTTTGTCAAAGATCTAGCCACGGATGTCAAGTACTGACGCCAATTCACCGAAGCCACCTTGACCACATTTCAAATGTTTAAGTCATATTCACTTAGGGTGTCTCGCGCCGACAGGAGACGGGAGAGAAGTCCACACCAAGAGCTCCCCTCAGTGACGAAAACACAGAACAGCAGCGCAATCTTCTCGTGAAAAATAATACTTGCATGACAGTTAGCTGCCATGTGCGGCTGACAGTGCATAAATATGGCCTGGAGGCAAGGTTAGGGCCAAGCCTTAATTGAACTGGGTAGTGCATAAGTTGGTGATGGATAGATGGGCAGACAGGAGGGTATGTGTGAGAGGAGGATAGAGAAGATCAAGAGCAAGGCATGAATAGTAAAACAGACATGGCCGTATAAAGAAAGAGAAAAACGTACGGCTAGTAGAGACAGTGAGACAGAAACAAGGAGAGGGCAGGTGATGGACAGGCATGAAGCCGGGATTGAGGATGAATGAAACATCAAATGAGTTTGCGTCTATTGATGACAAAAAAAAAAAAAAACATCTTTAGATTTAAAACTTGATTCTGTGCTTTTGCGGTTCTTTCACACAAACGCTGTTCACGGGTGTCAGGGTCCTGGCAACAACATCACATGGTCACGGAAAAGCAATTTCCCCGCGAATTAAGACATACAGGTGTGTGCCGTTTGTGTAGGACGACAGATGTTTGGGGGTTCACAAATGAATCCAGCACCTTTCGGAAAATAACAACAATATACAAATCAAAAGAAAAAATTCTCAGGGCACAATCTGGTTATGTTAGCCTCGCTCTCTTTTACCCTCGCAAAGGTCACCTCCAGTTATTACTTTTAAGGTCTCAGGCTCACAGCGTGGGGGTCTTGCATGTACCGGGCAAACAAACTGATAAATAATAATGAAACCGACCACCATCAATTACATAACAGATTAAAAAGATGTGCCTGACCTCTGATGAGCTTGGCACTGGTGTCCTCGTTGACCTTGGCCAAATTGATGATTGTGCGAGCCTGCTGGGCGTAGCGCAGAGTGCTCAGGCTTTCCTCCACATTGCTGCCTGCCGGGCTCAGTGTGGCGATCATGGATGTCTTGGAGTTACCCCCAAGGCTTTCTTTTAACAACCTGGAGGATGAGACTCGGTCAGGATCATTTTTCTTAATTGAAAACTTTGATCGGCTCTCAGATCTGCACAACTGGGTTACAGAAAATCTACAAAAAAAAATAAGGGTCTTTCATTACAAGTACTGCAATCTATAGGTTGCCAAATTTAGAATCAGTTGATTTCAGTTGAACAAGGATACCGTGTCTGGATGTGGATGATTTCTTTTTTCTTTTTTTTTTACTTTGGTATGGCATAAACGGTGAACCAAGAGCTCTCACCACGTGAGGACAGACTCCCTGTACGGTGTGAAGACCTTCTTCCTGGTCAGCGCTTGTTCAGAGAGGGCAGAGATGACCTTTCCAAGGGTAAGCAGGGATTTGTTGATGCTAGCACCCTCCTATAATGAAAAACGACTTGTTTTGAATAAGAGAACATTATTATTATTGGGTTTGAAAATGAAAAATGGGTGTCATCGATTGGAATAAAATGCAGAACCAAGCATTTTTTTGCCATTATGTACACAATGAGAAAAGTAAAAAAAAAGTGCACGTGTGAGTGAGTGTATACCCTGAGTCGGTCTCCACTAGTCTTGGCCGAGTTACAGCGTTCGCTGCCTGCCAGGTCCACCAGGTTTATCTTGCTGGTGATACTGTGTTCATGTTCCTCTCCCTCCACAAACTCGGTCTGCACAAAAGTACACGCAGTCAAAGTCATGATGTTTGCGACATAATTCTGGATCACCAGACGACTCGGATTATTGCAATTACTGTATATTTCAGACTTGGCCAGGTAAAACCATGTCGTTGTGCATTTCTAAATCACTCCGATGAGTCATACTTTGGTCTGGGTCATGACAAGGGTGAAGACGGAGTGCGATCTGGAGCTCTTGTCGTTCATTCCTGTAGCGGCCGTGGCTCGCTGCTTGTTGCCCAGCTCCAGCCAGCCCTGAAACAAAGCGGTGTGAATTATGACTGAGCATGCTTTCCATTTCTTCCGAGCTACTCATACAGTATCTGTGTGGCACAGCATTAATCTACAAGGTATACGGGCACGGCACTTTCAACATTAAAAGCGGTTCATAACAGCAGCTGCAAAACACAGGGGATCTGAATAAAAGAACGTATCTTGACCTACCTGAATGTCACTGTAAGAGCTCACGATGTTCCTGTGAAGAAATAAAGTGAGCAATCGAGAAAAAATGACACCAGTCAAGAAAGGTCTTGAGGCGTTATATGAAGAGTAATAAAGCTAAAAAAAAATAGTTTTACTTACGTAGAAAGCTCAGCAACATAGGGACCGTGTACTGGATGTTCCCTCACCCTCAGCTAAAAACAAAAATTAACAGTTTAAGTCTTAATGGGTTCACAGGTTATTATTAACCACCTCAGTTCCAAGTCGATATATAAGAAAAATGCCAACCAAGACTCCTTTGTGAAATTGCGACTTACAGGCATCTTCCTCTGGTTTGGTTCGTCCCTGGTCACAAGGAGGTCATGGATCTTCTCATTGTACACTTCAAAGTAGCTCATCTCTACGTGACATTGGACCTGAAATAAAACAAGCCTAATGAGTCATTGGATACGTTATGAGTGATAGGGTACACGTTTCAGAGAAAAAAAGGCCACTTTACCAAAAAAAACTGAACCCAAAATCAAACGCGTCTTTGTGACATCTACCTCTTTATCTTCTATGGAGGTCAGTCTGGAAAAAAGTTCCCGGCAGAACCGCGGGATAACTCCTGCCTCCTCTCCAAAGCCCATCATCCTGAAAAACACCAACACATTAGACTGATAGTAGGTATATACTATCTAAAAAAACATATTAATTTGTTTAAAAAGCAAAGTGATTGGAGGAGATAATAAAGATAACTATTTTCCTAAACTGACTCACGTGTACGACTTCCCGGAGCCTGTTTGGCCATAAGCAAACAGACATGTGTTGAATCCTTCGAAGGCCCTCAGAAGCAGAGGTTTGGCCAGAGTCTCGTACACCGTCTGCTGGCTGGCAAAGGTGGCCTCGCTCCCATCCACCGAGCAGAAGGAGAAGTCGTAGGTAAAGGAGTAGCTCTGTTTGGACTCCGGATGTTGGACAACAGTCTCCTGGCCGTTCATGAAAATGACCTGAGAAGTCTTCTCTGTCTTTTCCCTAAAAAAAAAAAGATGTTAAAAAAAATATCATCCCTAAAAAAGGAATTAAATATGAGCATTCCCCCAAGCTTAACATTATTGAAGTGTGGTGGTCTGATTGTCATTTCCGGCTCATTAAATTTCTGACTATCTGCCAATACAATAAAATTATTTTCGTGATAAATCAATCAAGAATGAGTTTGCTGGGTTTACTGCACCAACAGACAATGCAGCAAATCTGGATAAGTTGGATCAGTAAAAAGTTTGGCACTGGATAAAAAATGATTTAAAAAAAAAGTCAAATAAAAACTGTGCAGCATACACGGACAAATGGGTCAGTCACACAAGATCTAGTCACACTGCACTTTGATCTGCTGTGTTTTCCGTTTACTGGTGTGGGGTTCGTCAACATTATCTCTTGGCGAAACCCCCACACCCTCACCTGCACTCAGATAGCACATTAGGTGCGGGTGAGGTTGTGGATTACGAACCTGGCACTGAAAGGCCGGAGACGAACAGCCACGGTCACTGCACTGTTCTCCATCTTGAATGAATCCTGCTGGTTCAGAGCCTCGCCGGGACCAGACAGGATCTGCTGCTGCTGCTGCTGCAGCTCGTTGGGAGCTGGAGCTGGGGCGCAGGTCCTGGCCGGGCCCACCTCCCCCCTCGGGCCTGAGGAGGAAGTCCTGTTCACCTGCGGCGCGTTGTTTGGTTTGATCACACCTGCTGGGGCCTTGATGACCCGAGGAGCCGCCACGGGTTTCTTAAAAACATCCTGACCCTGCTGCCCTCGGCACCTGGCTCTTTCCAGACTCGCGGACTTGACCGCCACGGGTCTGGGTGCTTCTTTCCCCGCCAGTTTCTCAAACGCGTCCCTCCTGGCTGCGATCTTCCCAAACGGAGTCTTTTTGGTGGGGGTTTTAAAAGTGTGGGCCTGCTCCTGTAGCCTTCCAGCCGAGGGGGATGGCGATGATGAAGTTGAGATGGCCGTGTTTTCCGCGTGAGCTTCTCTGCCTCGGTTCTTGGCTGCAGCTTCTCTTAAGCTCGTGGATCTGAATACAGAGGGAGTTCTCCCGTTGGGTTCACCGAGCACCTTGGGCTGCTTCCCCAGGACACTCTTATCCATGGAGGGCGTTCTGGTCCTGCGCTGCAGGGTGAGTCTCTTCTCCGGAGCGGCAGTGGTGTTGAGGCTGCTCTCGGACACGCTCTCGGCCCCGGTCTTCCTCCGTGACCTCCTCTGCAGCGTGAGTCTGCTCCGGTTGGGAGTCTGCTGTCCGCCGCCGCATGTGGACATCGCGGAGACGACATACGTCCTGTTCCCAACCGCCCTCTTGTCCTCACAAGCGGAGTCACCGGACGTTGCCCCACTCTTGTCCAGTTCCGCCTGGCGTCCCCTGCCCGCTGTCCTGTTGGACGATGTCTGCATCAGATGATCATAATACGCGGTGTGTTTCCTCGCTTGTACGCTAAACAACGACATGGCACTCGGTTCCTAAAAACAAAAACCGCGTACTGCGCCAACGGTTACTTTACTTGGATTACATCAACTAGACCAGTACACAAGAACACACTATACAAGAAACAAGAAAAACAATATACAAAACACAAGTCCATGGTCGTTTATGACTATATCCGAATACAGGGTAAGTTGCTTCCCCGCTAACAGATCTGTGTTTGTTTATTGGCCCCACTTCCGCCTTTGCCCGCTTCAATTTTCAAACCGCCTCCACCAGTGGCAGCCGATTGGCTTGATGTTCTCGGAGCTCGTGACGTCACCTCGCGGTCAGGGCGGGACGGTACCTGAAAGTGACGCTAGGTGGCAGCCCATCACCGAACACAGACCGAGTGTAAACACATCAGCTCTTGTGTCCTGTCCAAAATCAGCTCAGTGCCGTTAGAAAAGTGACGTGCACTCAATAGTTTGAACTCAACTTTACATTTTAAACGCACTGTCGTGAGGAAGAGTTACTTTTTGCAAAGAATTACATTTTACACTCAAAAATCACAGATCATCACAGAGTGATTGTTCAGTATGGTATATTATACTAAAGATTATATCACTTTTGACTATAAAAACAATCATTTGTTTTCTCTCGGTCTCGTGGGCAAAGCCAACCATTTTAATTTCACAGTCAAACAGACTCCAGGCTCCTAGCCCCGTCATACGACCAAGACACGCAGAAATAAGCATTTGGTTTTGGTTTGTTCAGTCTTTTTTTTCAAATTGTCTACACATTTCATTGCATCTCACACAAAACTTATTTTCAAGTGGTAAATCAAAATGAAATTTATTTTTTTCAAAAGACATTATACAAAATAAACATTTAACATTTCTTCAATAAATAGACAGCACCATTGAACGCACTTGCTACTTCTTGCGACGGTCGTGTTTCCTTATGATGTCTATGATGTTGTTCTTGGTGACCAGTGTGTCCTCAGAACCTTGCTTGGTCTTTTGTTTTTCCCGCCTCTGCTGCTCATAGAGGTAGGGTGAGTTTAGGAGCTGCGGGGGCAGGATGGACCCTGTGGGTTTGACCCGGTTGACCACATCCAGGAACAACCGCTTGTGGTTGTTGTTTAGAAATGTAATGGCAGTTCCCCTGTGTCCTAACCGACCTGCTCTTCCCACCTGGATGGGAAAAAAAATTAAAGTGGTGAAATGAATTTTTAATATTTAAAATGTATTGTATTATACTAATTGAATACTAAGTTTGTTGACGAACACTACAATTATGCTGAGAAATACATCTTACTAAAAACAGGGAGGACCATTTTCACACATCAGACACCACTAACCTGATGGACATACTCATCCATAGTGTTTGGCATGTCAAAGTTTACCACCAGTCTGACATTGACCAGGTCCAACCCTCTGCCCAACACTCCTGTACTGATCACCACCTCAAAGTCTCCATCCAGAAGACCCTGATGAAACAGAACAAATATTACACCAACATATAGTTATACGAGTATAGTCAACAATGTACATAGATATTATGTGTTTAATGTCGTAGCTGTTGTAAAACTAGCACAGATGGAGCAAACAAGTAATAATCTCATGGACTGAGGCCTTTCCAACTAAATTCAAATACATTTTTTTTTAACTTTTAAGAGGAAAATTAAGAGTAAACAGTAAGTGGTTACATTACTTTTGGTACCTTTGTTTCGGCTGCGAGTCGCATCCAAATGAAATCTGTATCATTTTGGGCCAAGTGTAATTATAGCCAGTAATGTTTTTACTGTGTTTTAGTTTCAACAGTAGTCGTGGTTATATAAAAAAAAAGGGCTTGTCTGGCATTGATGTGTATTTTTTATTTTAGAATAAAGAGGTGGATGAATCACTGTTGGGTTTTTTCAGTATTAATAAAACAATCCCATTCTCACACATTCATTGCAATGAATCATACAAGAGCAGCCCTGGCAAGTTTCAGTGTGTGACTGTGGTCTCAGCTACAAAACTAAAGAGTACAGAACGAAACACTTTTGGACATCAAACATGGGAGCGCCGCTATTTATCCACTTGACAGTGCATGTTCTGGCTGCCATTGGACTCACCCTGAGGATGCGGTTGCGTTCCCATTGGGTCTTGTCAGAGTGGATTGCCACTGTTTTGAGATCTGTCACCTTGGTGACAGCCTCACACAGTAGATCAGCCCCCAGTTTACAGTCTACGAACACCACTACTGGAGGGTGGTACAGCTTACTATCCTGCAACATAGGAGGCACGGAGGCAAGAGAGGATTTCTTTAAAAAAATAACAACTTAACAATTATTTCTACATTATGAAAGCTATTTCAGTAACGACACACACACACTGAGCTGCTATGCTATGGACCATGAATAAGCTAAGAACTGTTAATCCTGCCCCGGCCTAATAACTCACTGATCCCATAGGAAATCTGCAGGAAAAAGAATACATCGCAAAATCCGTCATTATATAAAAAAAAAAAGTCTCTACACACTTCTTCAATGGGTTAAGTAAAGCAGACTCTTCCTGTCCTGCCCCGCCTGCATTAATGGTACAGGCCATTGCTGGCATTCCGGGAGTTGTGCTATGGCTCAGGGCCCACCCATTTCCTCCAGACGGAGGCCAGGGCTGTAGCAAAAGATGTCTACATATAATATAGTGGGGAAACTGTTCTTAGGCGTTTTAGGAGTTGCCACCTTTTAAAAGGCACTTAATAAAATACCACACTGGTATCAGTGCATGTAAATAATTTACAGTAAATTAGATATAAACCCTCTTTCTGCGTTTGCCCATTGCATAGCATTCTACAATTCGTCTGAGTTTCAAAGGAAGGCTGCAAAAATTGCTGACCGGTTAAAGAGGCCTAGTTTGGGATTTACAGTGGTACTCCACACAGAATCTTAGTACTTCATTCTATAACTACTTTTGGTGAGAGCCAGATTTTTTGACAAAAAAATGCCTCTGTAAGTTATGATTAATTATCAAAACAGGTTGCAACTTACATTAATAATCTCAAACAGCTTCTTCTTCTTAGAGGGTTCCTCTACCCACAGCAGGATCTGTCTGACGTTGGCACAGGGCTGGTTCTTCTCTCCGATAACAATACGTACAGGGTCATGGACCAGACGGGCAGCCAGTTCCTCTATCCCAGTTGGGATGGTGGCCGATGCCAACAGAGTCTGGTGTTCTTCAGGGACTTGTTCCAGAACTTCCAGCACCTGCTGCTGGAAGCCCATCTTCAACATAGTGTCCACCTACAGGATTTACAACAAATACATACGGTTTCATAACCTCTGCCACAATTGTACACACAGGGTGGGAATGAGGGATTTTTCACCAATATTAATGTGCTGTTGGATAAAATTAAGTTTTGCAGCATGTTGAAAATGTGATTATTATTGTAGCATTTTTGCTTATTCTTATTCTTATTCTTATTATTATTATCAGAAAAATATAACACTGTCATACCTCGTCAACCACCACAACATTCACTTTGTCCAGCTTCACTGCTTTCTGCCTCAAGATCTCAAGGAGTCGTCCAGGGGTGGCTATGACAATCTGAGGGAATTAAAAGAGTAACATCATGACAAGGGAAAACTATGAAGAAATTAATAAAATATGGTAAAACTAGTGAATGTGCTGTACTTTGATGCTGCTTTTGAGGCGGTGGAGCTGTGGGGGAAGCGGCATGCCGCCTACCAGCAGAGCGGTTCTCATATTGGGGAGGCACATCACCAGTTCCTTGACCTGTCTCTCTATCTGGATGGCCAGCTCTCTGGTGGGGGTCAGGATAAGCGCCGAGGGGCTGAGCTCACTGTGTGTTGGTTTCTAAAACAGAGGGTTTACGGCACATGGGTGTATATATATATATATATATAGTATGTATGTATGCACATAAAAGTCATTAGTCAGCTGCATTACTGTACCTCAAGTGCTCTAACTACCACCGGCAGCAGGAAGGCCACTGTCTTCCCTGAGCCCGTGTCAGCGCTGGCAATCACGTCCCTGCCGCTGAGACCAACAGGCACCATCTGCATCTGCACCGGCGTGGGCGCCTCATAGCCGGCCTTCTTCAGGTTCCCACTCAGCGTGGCAGGGAAACCACAGTGTTCAAACTCGACAATGGGTCTCTTGACATCCTTCCCCTGGGTTTCAATGCCTAGCTCCTGTTTAATGCGCTGCACCTGTTCGTCTGTTAAGCTTGATATGAATCGATCTTCCATGTAGGTATACGCTGCCTCACATGCAACCCCCCCACTGGTGTCAGCTGCTTTTTGTGGAGCTTGAGGAGTCCTTTCGTCTCCATCTACGTCCTTGCGTTTGAACACATCTTCCCCAGTCCCCATTCCCATTTGCACCAAGTGTTTGGCTTTGCATTCAAGACTGCAGACATCATTGTCAGTGCTGTCGCAGATGTACTCTCCATAGCGACCACACATAACACAGACAGGCTCCCCTGGCTCTGGCCATCTCTGGCTCTTTTTAAATGATTTCACCGGCTCCTCTTCCTCCTCCTCCTCCTCCTGGTCCTCCTTTTCCTCCTCTCCTGGTTCAACAGAGGAAGACTTGGGTGCATCTTCATGTACAGAGCTCTCTGTCAAACCTGGAGAGTATACACTGGCTTCAATTGTCTCATTCTGTGTATCCTCATATGGCTCCTCTTCATGAACTGCCGTCTCTGAAGTACCTGCATTTTTTCTCTCGCCCTGTTCTGACTTGCTTTTCTTATTCAAAATCTGTTCTGATCTCTGGGCAGGTCTCTTCACTTTCAGAGCTCTTGGCATAAACATTTCTTTGATTATTAACCTATTAACGCCTGCAAAAGAAACGAATGTTTAACAAACATTGAATTATGTAAAGGATTTAAACTAGTTCTGTGAATGATGGCAACTTTTGTCAGTATATAAAACAATGAAACTAAATTAAATATTTTCGATTACTACCAATTATTATTGTCTCGATTCGCAACGCATGGTAAAACTAATTTAACACTGGTAACCCATTGGATCTGTAGATTAACGAAGTTACAGTTTAAACATTGACAAACAATAGTCCGTCATGCTACTGCGAAGCAGCTTTCCACGTCTGATATTTTAAAGTTGTTTTATGAAGGCACGATTCTTCCATAACTGACTAATAAATGCCGGATTCTTAGCAGAATACTTATAAATGTAAAACATTACACATACCTCCCCGCGTCAAACCTTCCAACAGTTCATAACAAGCGCCGGCGCACACTGATGACGCAACTTTACTTGGCAGGCTGGGAAATGCCATTGGTAGAATAACATTTCCGCTGCGCTTGAGTGTGGTTAATAAAATAGACTTTACTTGTGAATGTATGTATATTTACAAGTGTGTTTTTAAATATAAATTACATTTATAATTACACATACATTTAAACTTTATTAAAAGTCATAGTTTTGAGTCTGAGGTCATTTTTGGTGAGTTTAAACACTTAGATACATAAAAAAGAGTAAACGACATAAACTACTATGGGTGATCAATATGTTCCACGAGTTAATTTTAGCAATAATAGATCTGTGTCATCAGACTAAGGATAATCTGGTAATGTGAATTCGGGCCAAAACATCAAACTTCCAAAGTATTAATGTTCCCGACACTCAGTGAAGGTATCACCCACGCATGCGCAATGGGGCGCGGGGATCGGAGAGGCTGAGTGCGGCAGGAAAACCGCACCGCCTCACCAGGAGCCCGGAGAGAGGCGGCACCGTGAAACACTGCGGTTATTCACACAATTAATACACGGACATGAAAGGTACAAGAGCCAATGTCTGCAAAGAATGGAAGTCAGTGCGTTTTCACTGCGGTTAGAGAGCGGCGTTTTCTCTGAAGTCCAAGGGAACCTTCCCCGCTCGGTCCGACGGAGCCCATTCCAGCTGGTGGCGAGTAGAACGGATGAAGAAACACAATGACCAGCGACTCTTCGTGTCATTAAGACTGAAAATAACGCAGCCTACCTAGTGTTTTATGTGTGAAAGAAGCTGTTGGGAAGGGGAAAAAACGGCGGAAAAAAACAGCGCATCTTTTCAAACCACTGCTGCCGTTTTATTGTTTCCCGTGAAATTCCAGCAGTGAGATGCTGTGACGCGGTCTTGCCTCTTAACGTTCCCGGGGAGAGACATGGGTGAAGTTCAGCAGGTCAGGGACGTCCATGGGAGCTCCGTCGCTCCAGTAGTAAAGTCCTTCGAGCACTATGACTTTTCCCGAGCCAAAATCGGTTGCAGCCTCACGTGGCTGGTGGCCAAAGCCTACGGGACAGGTAGGTGCATTAACTGTCACACCTGGAGGCTGCGCCTGCCGAGAGTGTTTTTGATTACATGTTATCTGTGTCTGCGTGTTCGCCTGCATCTTGATGTAAAGCTTACCATGGTCAATAGGCCTGTACATTTGTAAATGCAACGACAGCCCCGAAAACATGCAAAACGCGATCTTCTTTATAAAGTGGAGACGTCGTATGCTACGTGTAGACCAGCATTGATCCCCCCTCAGGCCGATCTTCCCTCTGTATTCCCAGTGGAGTTATTGCAGTGTTTTTCCATTAGCTACTTCGTTACGAACATCATTGTGTTTTTCTGCGGACCATCAATGATTGTACCGGACAGTTATAACGTAGAATCATACCAGGATAGATAAAGAAAAATGCACATCTGAAACCCTGTGATCAAATAATGTGCATGTTGTTTGTATTGGAAAGCGAGTAATCAGTGTGTGAAGGTAATTAAATGTCCCCAATTATGTCACCATCAGAGTGCTGCATCCAAGACAAATTTAGAAAGCTCACACATATGGGACCTTTTATACTTTACCATCAGGGTGGAGTATAACACACAAAGGATGTACTTATAAACATAAATGTCTCAAACGTAATGAAAAAATTGCTGCTTTTTGCGCTTAAATGATACCACACAGTAAGAAGGAGGATTTGGACCACTTGCACTGAAATAACAATAATTTTGGTCCAAAGCTTTAGAAATCTGAGCTTCAGAGTTTGAAGCTGCAGGTAGATAACTTTCCAAGGAGCCACAGAAATACAGTAATATGTAAAATATATACTGTATATATATATATATATATATATATACTGTATGTGTGTAAAAAATTGAGAACACAATGTTTTCCATGGCTTGCCAGAACATCTGCGATGTATTTCCAACCAAACCCAAAAAGGAACAATAGATAATTAATGCATATAAACATTTATTTAGATGGACCATGCAGACAACTTGAATATCACACTTGCCACACAAAATGTAATTTAGCATTGTTACTGGGCCATATTCCTTCCATTAGTTTTATTGTTTGAAGGAATCTTCACATTGTAATTACAGTTTATACCATTCAGCTTATATGGCGTTTTTAAAGCTAAGTTGCATTCTTCTGCTGTCTCAGCCACTGCAGTGTAATAGCCCAGTAAAACATGAAATCTCCTGCAGATCCTCTGTGTATTTTTAAATCAGGACTGAATAAAGTGGGATGACACTTCTCCAGAGAGAGAAAAAAGAGGGTAAGGGAGAGTGTAAAAAAGAGCAGCAGGCTCATCTCCGCACCCCTGCATACACTGCTCTGAATACTTCACATAAATCTCCCCAATTACCCCAATGCAGAAATGCATCAATATGTAGCCAAGACATATAAGATGCGTGCTAGATTATAGATCATCTACTATCATAGAAATACTATAAAGGAACAAGAACAAGAGTTCTGTTAATTATCTTCAGTTAAAAGCCTGAGTGGTGAAAGGAAATCACAGTAATTTTCTGTATTCCTTTACCAAGCACTTTACAGATGCCCTCGAGCAAGACATTACACTGCGAACATCAGTGGTTTCGCTCTGTCAACAACTGCCAAAAAAGGCATTGCTCATTTGAAACATTGCTGCTGCAAAGGACGTTTTTGAAGGTTGATGTGTAACTCTATTGAATATCTGAATGTTAAGTATTAGTATTTGATCATATATGCATCTGGTTAAATAACTCTGAGGTGCATCTCTGTCGTGATTCAGGAGGTTACTTCATTGCTCACTGAAGTGATTTAAAGCTCATTATATTGTAAAACAAAAGACAAAAATAGCATTAATGTAATTTTCTTTTTTGACAAAATACCTGTGCATTGTTATGAAAAAAACAACCCAGGCATGTAAAGAGTGGAATAGGAAAATCCCTTGTGGTAAAAAAAAAAGAATAATAATATCAAATACAATGTTATTTGATGATTCTTACTAACCTCAGCAGGATGCAGACATACAGCCCCCTCCAGGTGTTGTTCTGTAGCTCGGCGTGACCTCTGACCTCCTAGTGGAGGATGAAGGGGGGAGGGCTAGAATAAAGATGCGTTTCTTTATTGATACCAGCGAACTACAGGAAAAGCAAATATAGCAAGTAGCCGTGGCTGTTGCTCTCTGCATGTCTCATGACAACACAGAGTCTCTCTGCAGATGACCTTGTTGATAATGGTCAGTCTAAGCTGGTGATTCGCAGACTGTTCTGTGTGGCTCACCACATGTAACCATTTTCTCTGCGCACACGCACACACACACACACAAAAACACATGCACATGCACATACACACAGACACACACACACACACACACACACTGGCGGTATCAAATCAAAATCTGTAGCTTATTGTTCTACTGCTGACACAGTGATGAGCTTTGCATCTGGGGTTTCTGCAGACGTACTCACACAGCAGCAGCATCTCATTTGAAAGTATTGTTATTGTTTAATCTGTTATAGAGAAAGAAGAACTTGGCTCTCACTGAGCCGTATAAAGCCAGACTTCAAGCAGGGGTTATAAAAGTGGTTATAAATAAAGCAATGTTTCTGAATTATATGTGGACTATTGTTCTGCAGTGGACTCACTTGGGGTGACGTAAGCACACACACGCTGGCTCTGTCTTTGATGAGACAGGCAGTGAGAGGGGTGTTCCCAGGGAGCTGGAAGATGCAGGGAGATGCAGACTAGATGAATCGATCGTGTTCCCCTCCTCCTGCCTGCAGTTGCTATAGCAACGCTGAGATCTATTCTCACATATTTATGTCAAGATATTGTCAAAGCATGAAGCACCTGCTCAATAAAGCAATGGCAGAACACCTGTGTACTGAAGGGAAACCTCTCTTGCTGATTTGAGGCTCATTTCAATTGTATCATTTTTTTTGCTCGTCAATTTATTAATTTAGAAATTGCATTTTTCGAACTGAAAAATGTTGCTATCCAATAATGTTATATATTTCCACTTGTTAGGTAATGGATTTTTTCAAATAGTTTGCCCTCATGTCAATAGCCTAAGTACGACTACAACCGACTCTTATATATGTTTGCTTTCTATTCAGCCTCTCAGGATTTTGTGGCATCTATTACTTAAGACCTTTTTTTTTCCATCATACAGACAGTGTCCCATCCGACTTGAAGGAGCCCTTCTACACAGACCAGTATGAGCAAGAGCACCTGAAGCCTCCTGTGAGCAGCCTGCTGCTGTCTGCAGACCTTTACTGTAGGGCCGGCAGCCACATCCTGAAGAGCGACGCCGCCAAGCCATTGCTGGGCCACGAAGCCGTGATCCAGGCGCTGGCACAGCGCGGACTCTACGTCACCGACCAGGAGAGACTGGTCACCGAGAGAGACCTTCGAAGGAGGCCCCTACAAATGGTGAGAGAGATTTGTTTCACATTTTAAGAGGGCTGATAAGTGGTACCTATTCCTACTCGTACCATACAACAATAGTGACTCTCTGTTTCCACCGTCTCTGATGCCTATTTCATGCATAACATCTATTTCCTCATTCCATCAACCATGTCTTTGGAACCTTATATAACCAGGAAAGAGTAGGTAGAAGAACAGGAAGAACATTTTGCAAATGTGTGCACCCATTCCAATGTTGTAGAAGTTGCAACTGTACTGAACTATATTCCCCACGCATGCATGATGTATGTTTCCAGTAATGGAATTGAACATCAGCAGTATTTTGCTGTTTTTAGTCATATTATTTTATCCTGTGAAGTACATTACAGGTACCCATATAGAACCAACTTAATAAAAATGTAAAATAAATGTAATTATCCTTGAAATTTGGCATTAGTGCTTGGTGCTGCCAAAAGTCACCAATGTAGTTCGATTGGCATAGTGGGTAAATTATTTACCTGCACAATAGCCATACACAATGATTTCTAAAATGAGGTTTGCATTTGACAGACAGCAATTAATTGACAGAATATTCTCTTAAGTAATGATGAAGTCCCTTAATCACTGATAACAATTTCGATGAAACTAATTAGATTTATTCAATTCTTTATTACCTATCTATATAAAAAAAACTGCAGCATCCTAAATAAATAATGCAGGAGCACATAAAAAACTGGCAAAAAATATAAAACTACAGTTACTGTACTCACCCCACACATTGTCTGAGCTTGAATTTTTCCGTTCCAAGCCGAGTTGTACCTCAAGGCTTCCACCGTGCTGTGTGTGTTTTTTTCATCTCTGTCTCTCTGCACTGGATCCCACCACAAAGATGACTTTACAGGCAGGCTATTGAGTCAGAAAGAGGGATCCTCATTATTTTTGGGCAAAATCTCAATGGGAGGCTGTATTGCTTCAGTGAACTGCAATTGAGACGTGATTAGCACACAGTATGCCTGCAGTCTGTTTGTAGAGTCTTGCTGATTTTAATTTCCCTTCTGTGCCAAATCCAAAGTTATTTGCGTTTTGTTGGGGTTTACATTTCATGCTTTTTTATTTTGTGAAAACAAGCGTTTAGTACACATTTGAATTCAATTAACAGTATACTGTACAAAAGTAGGAGAAGCTGGTTGTATGTGAGTGAATGTTTAACATTTAATGTTTGAGTCCAGAGCGGAATAAGAGCTTAACGCTTGATTTTGGCCCAATATAGATTTTGACTGAATGGTTTAGTGGAGTGCGACAGAGTGTGTGTGTGCGTGTGAGAGAGTGTGTGTGCGCGTGACTGAGCAGGCTGCTGTGAATGTGAAAATGAGTTGCTCGAGGGTTGTTCAGTTTCTCCTCCTGCCTTTCACTGCTCCATATTTCAACCTTATCCTGCACGCCTCGTTTCATTCTTACCTCTTTCCCATCACCCTCACCTCCACCTCTTTCACTCATCGATATGTCTTCCTTTCTTTCATCCGTCTTCCTCTACCCCTTCTGACTTCTCAACAAGTCTTCTATTCAGCCTCCCTTGCTTCACGCTTTACCCTACCATCTTACACCCCTCTTATTCCTGTTTTCCACCCTCCCTCAGCATCTTCTCGTGCTGCTGTTTTATTTCTTCTTCCCAGCACAATCTCTATCTTTAGCCGAAACAGTGTTTGCTCTCAGTTTGTTTCGATTTAATGAACCTTCACTTTTAATTCAGCTTTAATGAAGATATCTTCCTGGCTAAAGATCAAAATCAAATCTTTGCTATTTTATAAAGCAGCCCATTAAATGTATCTTCAGTCTAGTCAAAATGACCAGCTGCACAATTTTATTCTCAGTGTTTTTAATCCTTACTATGAACTTGCTTAGCACAAAGACTGCTAGAAAACTGGAATGACAGCACAAGGATCTGTTTAGCGACAGTTTCAGTTCAGGTGTTTAGGCTGAGCTATGGAGGGGAGTGCCGGGGGGGAAAAAAAGGCATTTTCTTTTACCGGAAGACTTAGAGGCTTAAAAGGTTTTCCCAAAATAAAAACATCACCAGTTTTATTTCTGAAGCCGTGCAAATGCAAGAGACGGCGCACCTCACTGCCATTGTAACTGTAAGCTGCTCTGGATAAGAGGAGCAGCAATATCATTAAATGAAGCTGCATGGCATTTTAGATAAACAAGTTGTATTTTTTAACAGCAGTTTGCACAAGGTATAATAATGTTCAGAATAAGCAACTTCAGAGAATGTTCAAGCGAGTTTCAGCCGCCGAGGTCTCGCGTGTGACAGTGTATTTCATTGCCGTGCATATTTATTGACGTTTTTTCCCTGGCTGCCAAACTCACTTTGCGTTGCAGTCGTATTGTTTCTGTCGCTCTCTCTCCCTCTTTCTGTCACTACTCTGCCCACTCATCCTTCCGTCTTTGGCCGCGTGACGTATTCCCACATGGGAACACGCAGGCTCCATAGCGCACTTGCCACCCACTCGGTTGCCTACACGCACTCGGTTATAGCTGACACCATCCTTCACCTATAGTGCGCGCAGAAAGAGAGGGAGCGATTTGGAGGTGGGCTGAAAATATGATTCTAGTGTTACACATTGCGGCCCACACGAAGCTCCGCTGCGAGCACAATAATAGGTAAAAGACAACATCGACAGCAACTTATTTAATATTTACTAATTTGTTTACTACGAAGAGGTGATATGTTCAAAAAAGCTATTAGCAAGCTATAATATATATATTTTTTCATATCTGTTAGTTCATGTAATAGCACATTTTTACTATTATATTATGAGATTATTTTATTTTTTCAAGTCGGAATTATGCTTTCACATATATTTACATAAATTCTGTTATGATGTGATACACTATTATAAATGCTATTATATAGATGGCAATCAAGTAATTTATGATATTGTCTGGGTATGAATAGAGGTGGTTGCACTTCTTCCTGCTCTCTACTGCTGCCTCCGTCCCTACTCCTATCGGGGAGGTGCTCCGTTTCCATGGTTACACTCTAGGAGGCAGGGTGATGTTCGTGTGTGTAGGGGGGTGCAATAGTGGGGGCGCTGACTCTTGCATATGTCGTATGTGCAGGGTGTATGTGCAGCTACGTGCTCTGTGTGTGCGTTGGGGGTTGTGATAGTGATGAGCGCTGCCAGGCTCTGAGCCAGAGGAAACTGAAATGCCAGGTTCACACATGGGACCCTTTCCAAGACGTTGCATCGCACACGGAGGCACACACCCGTACACAAATGCACAATGCGCAAAAAGCTAACCTCATCATCAAGACGGCTTCCTCTGTCTTTGTTCTCCTCTTCTGCACTTGAGCTCACATGTAGGAAAAAAAAGGGGGGGAGGCGAGGCGGCAGGGCAGAAGAGAAGCCCATCCGAGTTCTTTCTGTCCTTGTTGGCTTCGGCAAAGTCAGAGCCAGTATGTTCTGTTCAATGCCAGAAGCGACTCCCGGGCAGTACAGTATGGTTGGATAGGCAGGGAGCACATTATGAGATGTCATGTTATGTCCTGGGTCCTGAGCACAATTGTGTGCTTACAGAACTAAAACTAGGATTCAGATGTATGAGTGAAAAAACAGCAAGGATGGATGTTTGGACTCTTTCGTGAATCTAGAATGTTTGAACACAAAAAAACATGCAGTAAAATTCAGTGTATGTGGGGACAAAGCCTTTGAATGCTTTGCGTTAGAGGAAACAGCTCTAGGCTGTTGTTTACAAATCGAGCTGATCCCAGGTGAGGGCCCACAAGACATTTACAGATCCATATCTTCAGGAAAGAGTAACGTTGGGACCCTCTTTAGGGGCAAAGCCTGGAAATAGGGATTTTCAGATAAATGCCTGATGGCCTCAAGAAGTAACTTATCCATAGACAAAACATGTATTTTACTGTTCTAGTGCCTAATAAGTCTGTCATTTCTGGGGAATCACATTGGTATTAAATGCTTTATCATTCGCTTGTATTATATCCCTGTAAGATCATCGTACAAATAGAGAAAAGCAATTTTTTTCACAGAATTTAGAGCAAGGGCCTGTGAGATATTATTCTCATACTTAAGCTCTGAATATGTTTTAGTCACCAAATTGTTCTTATCATTAGCATTAGAAGTGTAAGGCTTGTTGAGGCTGTACATGACATAATCTGTCTTTAAAGATTTGGTATCTACAGGAATCCAGTTATCTGGGATGATTTTGATGCAGTTATAATTTACTTATAAATATATATATAAAAAAAAAACTCTTTACAAATTGGTAACCTTGGTCATATGCCTGTTAATTGGTCAAATCCAGCAATGCACCACAGAGGAGCTGGCAATGTGTACTGTGAAACGGAAGCTGTGACATATAGAGAAAAGTTGTTTTTAGCCAAAGAACATATATTAATATACAGATTTTAAAAATAATAAGGTACTGTGCGCTTCCCTTCAAATCGAATCAAATACTAAAGTCAAACACCATTGTATCTCTGTCCACACATGAAAGGAATTAAACCAGAGGACCTTTTCAAACACGAGGGAAGGATTTGGAATAGAAGGATATCTCCTGGGCAGGTCACCGCTGGCTGGTAGCCACGGCCCTGTCCCCAGATAGTGCTTTAAGGTTAGCTTTGAGGTTTCCATATAATTGCTGGGTTGGGTTTTGAGCATATGGAGGGGGAAGGTACGCTGCTTGAAAGCTCCATTCCCACAACTGATGCCAGACCTCACAGTTGGTATTTTGTGAATCCAAATGTGTACTTGGGCATGAGAGCAGTTGTGTATGTCGGAGCGTTATTTTTATTGCGCAGAAATGGGCAGGCTGTTAAAAAGGTGGTACCAAAAAGAAATGCTGATCGAGGACGTATGGCAGTTTTATACTCCCAAAATGTCTCTTGGTGACTAATTCAGAATGTATTGTGTCTTTCTAACCGTTTTAGTGAAGTGCAGCATTATCTGCGTGCGAGGGAATTAATCAGCTGCGTTTGGAAAATACATGATTGAGTTACTTAATTTCATTTCGGCTTATATTTAACATCTATGAGCCACAGTAGCCACAATCTGTTGATCCCATTCACATAACAAAACAAAAAAGAAAGAAGAGAATTTATGTTTTTTCTATCCTGGTACTGTTTATTCCTATCATATTATAATACGTATGATGACCTTGAAAGAAAACAGAGAGAAGTACAGCTGAGTGCTTTTCCATGTCCGGCTGAGTTGGCGTACAGTTACCTGAAGCTAGACCGATTTAGTTTGTTTGACATCTGCCCGAGCCCGCGGGCCTGGACGGAAGAGCTGTAATTCTAAAAGCAGACTGCATTTCGATATTACATCACTCCTGTGCTAATGTTGACTCACTGTGTGTGTGTGTGTTCCCCCTGTCCTGAGAAGGTCCAGGAGACGGGTGGTCATGTTCAGGTTCTCTATTCCAACTGTATGTGGTATTCTGAAAAAACTTTGGGTATATTTATGATAAAAAATAAATGTGGCTTTGCAATCCAAAATAACAGGCTCGGGCTGACAATCAGCCACAATCCCCTGGTTTTACTGTAAGTTAAGTTCAAGGCATAACATCGCAGTGATTACCACAAGTCAGATTATTTTACAGTGGAAAATAAGTCACTGTGTTGAATGCCCTAATTTCCCCAGAAGAAAATGAATTACAGATCCTTTCTAAGAATGATGAGGATGTGAAGTATTGTGCACCTCCAGCTATGAACGCCAGGTTCAGGCCACAACAACAAGCTCAAAGCTCTGACAAAGGAGATACGTAACAGTGAGGGGAAATACACCACAAGTTGTCTTTTGTAGGTCACTGCAGAACTTCCTTTCTGTGATGTTAAATCAGGATTCTACTGTGGATTTTCGTCTCTTCCCCGTTTCGCTAAGGAGCCATATTAAAGATGAATAGTGTTTGCCTATTTCCCCAGATGAAAATACTAAGAACAATAAAAAACAGGAAATTGACAGAGGAGGAACATCTTCTTACCTCCTGAGAAATCAAAATGAGATTCACTGACGCATTCAGCTAAGTCAAGAAAGCACCAAAAAAAAGTGTGTTTGTCTTTTGTTTGTGTCTTGGTGTGCGTGCCTGTTTAAGTGTCATCAGCGTGTCATTACAACGCATGAAAAAAGATTTGGCAAAAAAATGAATAGTCAAAGTTACAAAAAAAAAACAACTACAGGTAGTCAGTCCACAGAAAGGACTAACCATTACTAAAAAAAAAAAAAACAAGGGAGGCATTGCTGAATGCTCCAATGGAGCTGCTCAGCGGCCGCCAGCGGAAGAGGTTGTGTTGAACAGCTCCGAGGTATAAACATGTGTAAACGGAGAGAACACAGAGGAAACCGCCTTATCGCAAAGCTATCCCCCTACTGTGGCAGTGGACTATCTATTCCATGCGTACCCACTAATATATACTATGCTACGTGAGCAATGAGCACAGACAACCGGTTAACAATTTTCCACATGTATTCAAATAGCAAGAGAGAGATGGGTCTATTTTAAGAAAACAAAACAGAGGTTAAATTACAGGCGGTTATTATGGGCTAGTATACTGGCGACATTGCGCTGGCCTCTTTAATTAAAAAGATTACATGATGAAATTAAATATAGTTCTCTTTCCCGACATGTTTACGACAAGCAAGTAACAACGAATCTGGCGTAAAGTATTGACATTGATTTATATAGCTGTACTGCTAATATAAATCGTATTAATAATTATCATTATTTATGTCCTTTATCTCATTCTAGCTGTTTGACTTTGTATTATGCTATAAATTCTGATTTTGGAATCTGTTTTTTGTTCCGTGTTGCTGGATTTCATAATTTCATTCATCATCTTTTCAGGATTAAAAATAAATAAATAAAATACACTCTTAAATGAGGCTCTTTAATGTAAGACCTGCAAGAACTTGGAAGAAGGTGGATTTTATAATCATATGGGAAAATATATTATTTAAAAGTATGTCTAATGGGGTTGAATTCCTGGAATGAGCATGTGGTTGTATTTTAGCAGCTTCATTTACTATGTTTAGATACTGCAGGACTGTGGTCCTGTAAACAAGGTTAGGTCACCGTGTTGTCATTTCATCTCATCAGACCACGGCAGATCCAAATCAATATCCTTCAATTGCTCAGCAGAGAGGATGGGGAGGGGAACGATGCCTTTGAGGATTGACACTGGTCCCTTGGCCTTTTTCAAATTGTTCTTGCTTGGAGTTGATCCTTTTATTGTCGGAACACAAGCTGGTTTGTAACTGTGGCCTGCAAACCAATGAAAACATGTGTGCACATCAGTTAGTTTGTGTATCTCCAGGACAATGTTTCCCAGTGTTTGGACAGGCTAAATGAATGCCAATGGGAAACATTCTGACAGTGTGTTATTAAAGGGGACTGGTTTGTTGTTGGGTTGCCAGATTAGAGATGGTGGAAATGAAGCATTAAGTTAATGGTGTGCCACACAGAAAATTCATCTCAGAGCTGAAATTGAACTTACAGTCACTAAGCTGACGGCCGATCTCACCAGATATTAAAACAATAAAATAAATAAAAGAATTATACACACATCAGTGTTTACCTTTCAAATAAATACATCGAAGACCCTATTAGCTCCTTTGGCCTTGTCTCTTCCATTTTATTACTTTAATAAAATGGCATTTTGTTTTTCGGTGACGCCAACGTCTTTTTCTTTTTTTTTTAACTGGCCCTCTAGTACCTTTTATTTGGCAGGAATTTGCTGGATTAGCTGATGGAAAAGCTGTATAAGTATAAAGTATAAATATTTGGCTGATTCCTGGGGGGGTACGTGCTGAAGACACAAGCCAGCACAGACTAATAGAATGAGCTAAGAACTTAATCAGAGATCATCAGCTTTGCGCAGTCAGAGGGGTGATATTTTTTTTCCAAAGCCAAAGTTCAGGAGGAAAAAAAACACCCTAAATCAAATATTGTACACAGGAGTCTGATGGTAGTCTTAAATGAATTGACATACTTTTACAAGATGATTGATAACAAAGTGAACTGAAGCAAGCATTCGTACCCTCATGGAAACTATTTATCCCGATGAATGCCGTGTTAAAGCCTCTTCAGTGATCATGTTTATCATAAGCAGCACTCAGTTGTATTAATCGGTCTCAGTGTTGTCAGGAAGGAGGTCTTATTCAGGCCTCTCAAAGACCAGCAGTCCCTGCGAGGAAAATGGGTCGTGCAACCAGGGATTGATGCACTTGTTTCCAGGGCAACAGCCACAAGGGAATATTTAGCTGAAGACAGGCTTCAGATGTACTGTGCTGTGGAGGATTTGGATTCCTGGTCCAGTGTTAAATAAATCACTCCCCTTACAATGCCATGCCCCACACCCACCTGACAGTATTATGCGAATGCAACTTTACTTCAAAATGTAACTGTCGTCTTCATTCTTTGGATTGGTACAAATGTCCCATACACTGGCCTATTTTACTTGAAACGTTTAAAAACAGAAACTAATTACAGACCAATTACAAGTCTCATTACCAGTCTAAAAAAATTCAAACTCCCTGCCACAGACTGGATGTAATGTTCTCAAACGTATTCACATTTTTTAGAGCCTGCTCTGATACTACACTCAATTTTGACCTGTTAAATTTGTTCAACACATGTTTCAAATTTTCCAATGCGGTCAGATCTTTGAACATCTTCTGGTCTTATTACCTACTTGATTTAAGTCTAAATGTTTGTCTGTGTTGTGTTCTCCTTCAGAGTGCCCACCTGGCTATGATAGACAGCCTGATGATGGCGTACACAGTGGAGACTGTGAGCGTGGAGAAGGTGATGGCCTGTATTTGTCAGTATCCATCCTGCAGGCCTGAGGTGGAAACGCCTTATGATACGGAAGACGCAGTCACCACCTGGATCAACAAGGTGGGTAATAGTGAATAACAAAATCTATGCCTGTGTATGTGGATCTTTACAAAGTCTGCTCAAATTTTGCCTCAAATTCCGTCAGCCTGCCTTTCCCTCACCTTTTGTTTCTTGAAGCTAATAAATTATTTCTGGTGGCGTGTCCATATGTAATTGGGACATAGGGAATGTAAAATGTGAGGGCATGTCACAGTTATTTAAAAAAATATCTTCTTCCACCCAATTCCACATAATGACAACATTTAAAAAAAGACTCGAGTAAGACTTTAACACAAATGAAAAACTGTAATATCATATCTACATAGGTATACAGATCCTTTGCTATTTTCCTAGTTTCTTGGGTCTGAGTCTGACTGGGCCACTGAAAGAAATGAGTTGTCCTAAAAACATTCCGAGTCTGAGTGCTCTGAATGCATAAATCTGAATCTGAATGTGTAATACATCTATGATGTGCATATTAAGACGTACAACTCGGCATATAAACCAACAGCAAAAATTCAAGCGAAGGTCCATGCGAAGAAGTGTATTCTGATATGTTGCATTAAAATATAACACCTATTTTTGAACCACACTTGATTTCTACCCAGAAACAGGGTGGGGTATAGTTTTCTTCCATCAACTTGTTCGGAATGCACCATATAATAGAACTGAACAAGACCATCTTGTTTCTGTACATTTCCAATTAGATAGGTGGTGCACATTCTGTACCCTGAGCTAACCTGACCTAAATACTATCAAAGCTGTTACACCACGTCTCCAGGCCCTGAGGTTACCATATTGCACAAGTGAGCTCAGTACACCCTCCTGGGTACTACACTGCAAGTGTAATGGTCCACTTTGTTGTTGATTCTAAGATTGACATGCTTTCTTCCATATACAGTATGTCATGTATATTATGTTTGTGGATCATTGATTGGGGGGGGGGGGGTCTCTACAACCAATCGAGATGCTGCAATATTACCTGCCATTTATCGAAGGTTAATCACGATTGTCCTCCATGTCCCCAGGTGAATGAGTATCTGAGAGACATTGTGGCTCAGGAGCAGAGGAAGAAGGAGACGCAGAGTCCCGAGCCTGCTGGGAGTCCTCGGGTTGGTGGTTTTCCCTTCGTCACTGAGTTTTAATATTCCACTAACGACACGTAAACATATACAGCGGCTCGCACTAGTCAGATGGACAGTTACAAACAGGCTAAGTGAAATCCTTTGCCACACGTAGAGAAGACATCACAATGAGTTTGTTTACAAGCTTCACTCACTTCATCTGCACTCTCTGCTCTAATTAGGCCAGCAGTCGTTTGGCGCAGCATCAGCCATGACCGCAGTCCACATCTATTATATAAGTGACCGCAGTATAAGTAATTTCTAATGCCGTAAGACAGACTGGAGTGGTGATGGTGTTACATTCCCTATATAAATAATATTTGAATCTGACACCAACAGAGTTGCAAATGCAGATTTGGTTTGTGTCTGGCAGCCAGTCAATCGTTCCTGCTCAGCTGATCAACGCAGATTTCCAGAGAGTAGACGGCTGAGACTATGGCGCCGAACAATTCTTATCAATGAATTTATACAACTTGATCTAAATCTAAATATATATTTGTAACTATGGTGTATGTATCTTGATGAGCCACCAGTTCAGTGGCGAACGGTACGGTGGCCTTTCTGGAGATTATGAATGATTCCCAGGGTTTTACTGACCCCTGGAAGTCATGCACACCCTCAGCACATGTTGAGAAGAAGAAGATTAGATTAGTCCAGCAGTATGCAGTGCTCTCTCACTTGTTTGTCTCGTTCTTTTTTCGCCCCTGCTACCCGTCTGGGTCACACCTCTTGCCCTGGCTCCCTCTTTGTCACGGGTTATGTCAGGCAACCCAAGAGGTCACAAACTGTCAATGATTTAGCTTTTAGACATATTCACCTAAGGGAACATATTGCAACCCTGTCCCTTGTGTTTTAGCATACGGGGAGTTAAATGGAAGATTTCAATGTGGGGGGGGCTTCCAGTCCCAGGGGTGTGCGTTTGACGCTGATCTGACCAGTCAGTGTGCAGCAGACGCAGCACTGCATGCATCAGCTGTCCTTCACAAACACGCAGGCAGATGCACCCGCTTTCAACGGGTGACGCCAAATCAGAAGTCAAACTATTTTCAAAGCCTAGGTAACAACAAACACCTCACGTGCGTGGAGCCATGTCTGCACATAATGTGTCTGCACTTGACATAATAACATTCTTTATCCCATGTGTTTCACAACATTGTCACTTTTTTCAAACAGAAAAATGCAAAAAAACATAGTTGTTCAATAACCATTGAAGTGTGTTGTATTTGAAAACACGATGCCTTTTCAAGGCAGATTTGGAACTATCATTTGTGTCTAACTTAAAGGCCTCACTGACTCAGACAGTAGACATTGCATAATAAGCCCAGACTGAGTTGGCAGGCGAACCACAGGCAGCATTATGGCCCCTTGAATTTAATAATGAGTTTGCCTTCATCATCCCTTCATTTTTCTTCTGATTTACATTTTTTTTCTATTTTATATAAATTTGCAGTTTGTTGAGGTGCAAGCGCCAAGTGTGTCTATCGGTCGCAAATTAGAAATTGTGGACATAATTTAAACTGGATCTTCAGGGAGTCTCAGTTAGAACAGTGAATCAGTGAGGATTTCCACTGTAATTCTCATCATTTGTGGGGGACAACATTTTGACTTAGTAAGGGGAAACACTAAACAACTAACTAAACTAACAGACGGTAACAATGTATGAAACTCAAACTGCAGTAATATGCAAATTGTAGGTGTTATATGACAGCATTGTGAGTCACAAAGGCAGCCTCTTTCTCAATTAGACAGACAGACAGAGGCATGTTCCAGGACAACACTGTGGAACTCACCGGGGTAACTGTGATTTTATGGGTTGAGGGTGGGCGCAGGGTAAGAGTTGGAGGGGGGCGGGGGGGGGACATCGGGACAGAGGAGAAAGGACTAATCCTTTTAAGTTGCGAAAAGCTGATCCGCAGCTCAAGCAGACATGTCTGGCTTCAGAGGATGAACTTTGATGGGAAGAAGCAGAGTCACAGGATGATTGAAGTGGGGTTGGGTGGGGTGCCCGTGTAGGGTAATACACAAGTTCAATAAACAGCTGTGTGTGCGTTCTGTGTAAGGAGATGATGGATGAGGGCCTTACCTCTCCCCGGGGGTTTGATTGGTGGCCTTCACAGTTTTTAAACTCCTTCTGACCCTGTTCAGTCCACAGTTTGGTCATTACTTCAGATGAGGACAGTTTTCCTCTTCTCTTCCCAAACTGGGGCGGCGGAGTCTGGAGTATTCAGGACAACTTCAGGAAAAAAAAAAAATGTAGGTTAACCTCTTAACAGGCAATATGTCCATCATCCACATACACCCTGGTTTTCCCATTGTGATCAAGAAACTGTTTAGAAAAGTAGAATATATTGCCGTGGTGATAAGAGTAGATATGGAGAAACAGGATTTCAATGACACGCAAAGAAGTGATCACCCAAAGCTTGAACAAAACGTGCTCTGCCTTAGCCTGTTAGTCAGCATTGACTCGGTGAGTGTTGGGACATGCAGCTTCTCCGCTTGGCGTTGAGAGGTGACCGAAGGCCAGGGTCTGTCTCTCCCAGTCTCTACTTGTCTTCTACACCGTGTTGTGTAATGCTACTGAATGTCATTATGACACAAATATTTGCTTAAATCAGTGTTTCTTAATGCAGCGCGGGGGATATCAATATATTAAATTTGGTCTGTTCATGGATCCTTTCTTCAGTCCACTATTATCTAATCTGTCAGTGCTCTTTTTGTTTGATGACATGCCTGCGACACATCAACATAGTCACATCACATTCGCGCTGTGATATCAGTTTGAGAGGCATTCAGGGTGCATTCACCGGCTAACAGATAAAGCAGATGAAGTAATATGTCGTAGATTGGATTATGTCCGGGGTGTTCCCCCTGATGGCGTTAGACTCAATTTACCACGCACACAGTTGTGACGTTGATCAGATCAGGAGAATCAAAAAAAGAACATCTTTTCATCCTCTTGCTACTTTTCATTTTGGGGCATTCAGAACAAAGCGACTATTATTTTCTCACAAGTCACTGCTGGGCTTTGAAGCTGAGGAGTCGCCAGTTACTGAGAGAGCCACTTAGATTTGCTTCTTTGATGCCTCCAGGTTGTGTGGGAACGATCTGTCATTGAGGCAAGCCTCTCTTCTGGAATCCTCTTACATTGTCTGTGGAGCACTGACAATTTACACAGTGGGAATGTTATTTGTTTTTCTTATAACCCCTGTAGGTCTTTACCTGATGCATTGCTCTTAAGCAACAATGAGACATTTTAATTTCCCCCAACTATGATATTTGTCTCGGCTATGTTCTTTTTTTAACTCAATTCACTGAACAGAACACATTCATTTCGAAGAAATTAGACCATTATCAGGGAAGAAATTAAGTTTGCATGAGCAGTCAATCAAACCGTAAACCCTTTAGTATTTTGGGCCGGCCTTAATTGAAAAAGGAATCTCTGTGGTCTCCACAAGCCTAGTACATATAATTTAGACTTAACGCCTCTTAAGACTGAACTCAATTTCAGGTTTGTTGAGGTTTGGTGGGCTGCTTTAGCTGCGCCCTCAATAACACACGGGTTTTCCCTCTTTGGTTCTCACACCTGTCATGTCTTTTCTTGTATTACTAATCGCATTACGAACTAATCTGACTAACAGGTAATTCTTTGTTGATGTTGTTGTTGTGTTTTTTTTCTGTTGCTGTGCTGCTGCAGTCTCCAACCAAGTGGTACATGAAGCTTGTGCCTGTAAGTCTCCTTTTCAGCGCTACGCTCTTTTGATCTATGTATCCATGGTGACCGTCTCTCCCGCCTCCCTGTGTCTCATTGTCCATCGTTTTATCACAAGTATGCATCTGCCTGTGATTTCACCGCTACCTAAAAACAGATTTTCTCTCATACCCCCTTGTGTTGTCTGCATGTGAATTGACGTACAGAAAAACGAGGAACATGAAATCGGAAAATGTCTCAAACATGAATTATTTTTTAATATTACAATTGTCGACTGTTATCCTTTTATTATTTTCTAGAGTCTCTATGAACTGTTTAGTGTTAGTTGATGCTTATTGAAATCCAGGGTTTATATACTGTATTAGGACTAAGTGTCCTTGAAGTCTTGTATTACATATTTCTGTGTATTCGCTTATACTAAAGTTATTGTCTGTGAAACAACAAACCCTCAGGGAATCACTGAGGAGGGCCCGAGAGAGTTTGCCAAAAAACGAAAAAAAAAAAACTTAATTATATCAGCATTTCATTTCACAGATGGGATGTCATGGGAGACTCTGGGAGTGCCAGCACTCACCGTGCAGCCTCTTGCAATATTGTCTCCTTTCTACATCCATGTGCAGACATCCTTTTATTCACTCACCCACCATTACTGCATGTACACAACTGACCCACATACATTTTGTTTCAAATAGAGTATGCTCTAAAAAAAAAGTGTTCAAATGGTCGATAGCTTATTTGGATCTTCATCGCGACATTGGAGAACACCATCTGGTCCCGCTACCCTTGTGGGTGTTGTGTATTGCTCAGTGTGCTCGTACAGACAGTAGAACCATTGCAGTTCCCATGCTGTCAGGAGCAAGAGGCCTTCAGTTACCTTTATGCATGAGTACATCTAATTGCACAACTGTGAGTTATCAAGTGCTGCTGCTGCTTTTAATGGGCAGTAAAGATACAGCTGTTGTGATGGCGGCATCATTATACTGTACGTGACTAATGGGTAATGATTACAGAAGAGAAACATAGGACAATCCTGGCCCACTGGATACTGTAGAGGTAGGAAGGCTAATGTTGTTTTTGATTCGTGTGTTCCAGGCTCGGTACAGGAAGGAGCAGGCCTCGGCCCAGCCAGGCCTCTGGATCCCCCCTGTGGACAACCTGCTGAAAGACAGCACAGACGGCTCGGCCCTGGGTGCTCTGCTGCACTTCTACTGCCCTCAGCATCTGCCACTGGAAGGTACAGATCGGGTCGGGTTGGTTTGGGACAGGATGTGTTCATGTCCTGTAAAAGAAAATGATGTCAGTATTTTTCCTGAAGGGGTTTAAGTTTCATCCCTGTTGCTGTTCAATCAAATTGATATAGAAAGGGATTGCATGTTTCAAATAGCAGGATTTGGAGATTTATCCTGTGTTTCTGCCTCGTAGGACTCAGAAGGCGATTTTTATTCCTCACTGGTGTTTAATGTCTGGAATGTTTTCAAGTGTGCCGCTACAGACAGTGTTTTGAGTGTAGAGAGGATTTGTGTCCTCGCTATGCAAGTCTTTCATTCATAAGAGCAAGGATCGCTCAGCAACAAATGATGCCACACAATCGCTTTTCTGATTAATTGCTTTGATGGGCCCAACTCAAAAACACTTTCACACACAGCGCATGCATTCACAACCATTCGGCTAAACTGAAAACATCAGGAAGAATAAAAGATCAGTCATTTAAGATTCTTTGTATGGACAAACAGCTCCGCCCACTGATTGATGACACTCAGTGCATCGTTATGATAGGTCAGTCATCTACAGACCATTACACTGTATTTAACACCGCAGCACACTTCCCTGATCTCAGCATTTGCACCACCGGCACTTCATTTCCAGGACGCCTTTAATTTAACATTTATTTTACCCTCGCACTGAACCCCCGATGGCTCCCTCTGCCCTACCAGATGTCTGTCTGAAGGAGAACATGACGCTGGCGGATAAGCTGTACAACCTGCAGCTCATTCAGGACTTCTGCAAAGACAACCTGAACAGCTGCTGCCACTTCAGCCTGGAGGACATGCTCTACGCCTCCTCCAACGTCAAGGTACTGCTCACATCTACTGCACCGAAGTTTGGGTGGGAAGTTCGAAATACACCCTCACCGTGTGTGGTTTAGTTTGTGCCCTATGGGAAAGAATATTCTGTTTATACAGATCTCGAAGCAAGGCAGAAAGCTCTCCACTCACTTTTGTTTGGTGATACTCAACTTGGTTGGTTTGAATCCAAACACTCTTCAAAAGAACTCTTTGCTCTGGAATTACTTTTACAGCTAGTGTCGTTAAAGGCCTGGAGAAAAATCTCGGAGTACAGTGCTGAACTATTGCCACGCTGAAACTGTTCCTTTCAAATGTAGCCAGCATGTGGGTCATGCCAGTTCTATGTAGTGGAGGAAAACCACCAATAGTGTGGACCTATTTGAAACTGAAATCCAAATGATCAAATCCAAAGTGAGAAATTTCAGGTCTTAGTTGGAACATTTACAAAAATGACATCCGAGTGTTTGGTTAATAATTGTTTCCATAAACTGCCAGAAATTCCATATGTGTTCATTCATTCATGAATGACTAAACGAATTAGAAAACCATATGGCCTTGTGTGTCACCTAAATAGCTAAATGAAACGGTAGAAGTGAGCAGCTCTGTTGGCCAGTGTGGTGAGTCATGCTGTGGAAAAAACATCACTCCGAACTATTCTTCTTCACCAACCATAAACACAAAGGGCTGAACTCTCCACCATTCCTTTTCCTTTATTTCCCTTCCTCATCTTTCTTTCTTATTCGTTTCCTCAAACTTGCACAACATGTGCCACTTTTTGTGTCTTTTTCAGTTTGTTCTAGTTTGGTCTGGAGGTTCGGTGTGTCTTTGTGCAATGGTCCCCCCCCTGTGTGGTTGTGCCTTTTCTTTCTTTAGATTTCCAAATCTAAATGTGTTTTGTCCTTTGAAAGTGGTTAAAAAGCAGGTCAGCGTCCAAACATCAGCTTTCAAGTCACTTTAAAATCATAAAAAAAAAAAAAAATGCTTTGGGGTTTTCGCATCTTTTAGGCTTTTCGCGCCAGAGACAGAGACCTGAATACTGAAGCTTCGGCATGGAAAATAAAGCAGTGTAGGTGCACAGCAACAACACTGATAACATTATATTTGTGATAATCACATATTAATATGCAGCATATAAATAATTTTGCACCTTTGACAACCAAAGTGCACATACATCACCAAACGCAGGACAAGGCAGAATCATGTGAACCAGGCAGTTTTAGTATTTAGCTGTCACTGATTTCATAATGGATTTAAAAAAAAAACGGCACAGGAGAATTGATGCCGGGGAGCAGCGATGCAGCCAAAACTGCACCCAGAAGCATTTAGAGCCAGTAACCTTGACCCAGTTCTTGTAGTCCCACCCTGGGCGGCTGTACATTGTGGCCCATACTAATGAAGACCTTATTATAGAGATGGAGCTGAGACATACGAGGGGAGGGGAGCTGAAAGAGGCGGTGGTGTGGAAAGAAATTCAAAGCAAGAGAGAGGATATGACGATGGAGAGATAACAGAGTTTAGAGAAGAGACTGAGGTGGAAAATGGGAGAAAGTGAGACAGCATCTTTTGGGAACTCAATGAGGTGTTTAGACTTGCCTCCTCGCTTTAACAGGCACAGAAACACACACACGCTATGACAAATTGAACACTTTGCTGAAAGTGTCCTTGTACCAAGTCTCCCACCAGATGTAATTAAAAATGAATAGATCTGATGTTTTCCGCTGACAAAGAAGGCCATATGAAGTATTGTTATTTTTTTACTATTACGAGTGAACCATGATACCTACTTGCGCCACCTTCATAGCTGTGGTCATCGAAACACATCAAAATCAGCATGTGCAGAAACATTGGAAGTGAGTATGAATCCTCGGTCCACATTACATATAGTATGTCTCAATAAGAGACAATAGATTAGTTCCCAACCCCCAAAGCCACGTAATACACACATTACTAATGGACACCAGGCCACTAAATCTCGCCGACACACCCCCATCTACTGGCTCTTTGTTTAATTATTTCACGGCGCATCTTAATGACCATCTGTGGATCCAAGAAGGAAAAAGGAAATTCACCAGCTTTGGGATTTTGCTCAAATGTTGCTCTTTTTTTTTTAGCACTCAGGAGGACAATTTACTCTTAATTTGCCCTTTTCAACATTTGTTCACAATCTCACTATCGGTTGTCAGTGATGAGGGATATTGGTTCCACTGTGACTTCTCCCACCTTTTAGCTAATTTACCCAGTGTATCATATTCGTGCACAACTCTGTTCCAAGATCACTAGCAGTAAAGTGCCCTCATCAATTCTTCACTGGAGATCTTAGTAAGAAGCATTGGTCCCATGTCTGTTTTTTGCCTCTTTTTGAAATGTTATTTAATTTTGACCTTTAATGCCTTTCGTAATTTTGGGTAAACTCAGGTTTTTCGAGCTGGTAATGGGGGGCGGCCTGATTGAATTGGCGCTAAATCCACAGAGTATTTGTTTTTTATTCCAGATTGGAGTGAGTCTGTCTGCAGGGCCGAGATCCTTTAATCAACCCTCTGGCTCAATGATTGTTAACATTAATGCCCCGTGAATGCTCAGTGTGTGTGGCCAGGCTGAATTGGATAATGTAATTTGCAGAGTGGGACCTGCTGACTGCACGTCCGGGGGCATGCACGACCTTAACACCAAGCGCATTTAAGTGTTACACCGGTCATGCGTGTGCATGCGTAGCACATGCAGGATAGCGGAAGGGAGGGAGGAGGGGGTGCTGTTTGTGCCCATCCCCCTGAGTGGATTACGCACCCCCACCCCCCCTGTGCTCTTCCAGTAATCACCAATCAGGTTCCCGTTCTCAGAGTGACACAGTCTGACACTCAGACCTCCAGGCAGCCAGACCTGGCAACACTGCGGAGCGAGCCCACGAGGTAGTGATGCCCGGCAGTGGGGAGGTGGTGTGGGGGCAGGTTTTTAGGGGGTCGGTGTGTGTGTGTGTGTGTGTGTGTGAGTGTGAGTGTGAGTGCTTACAGGCGGTATTAAGAGATAACACTCACACCTGGTGTGTTCATCAGGCGTTAGAGGCACAGATGGGAGGAGAGAGGTGAGGCTGGATTATTGACACCAATCGGGGGTGAACAGAAGATAGGAGATCACTGCCTCTCTCTTTTTGTCTGCATCTCTCCCTCTCACCAAGGAGCACTTCAGATGCTGAACAGACCTAAAGGTAACCAGCTCTTTGATATATTTAACTCTGTGTTTGCGTAGCAATTCTTTCCAAACCATAGTTCAACCCCAGAGTCATAACAAAGGCAAAAATAACTCAAAATGTGGCTAACTGACGCAATGAATAAAAATGTAAACTGTTCAGTCTGCACGTGAAATGGTCATGAAATATTTTTCTGCTGGACTTGGATCACTTTGTTAGACGTGCTCTTCTGCATCTCACGCATAATTTCAATTTCTGTCGAGGCAGACACCTTTTCGTACTGTTCACATTGTCATGTGGCTTGAAGACAAAAAAAGGGGCAAAGAATGAAAAAGGTAAAATGGTGCAGAAACACCCATGGGAGATAAGTGCCGCTGGTGTTAATTGCCTCTGCCCCTCCTGGTGAGCTTTTGGGCTGCAGGTCTGGGGCTTAAGGGGGTGTGTGGGCGGTCATGTGTGCGTGTGTGCATGCGTGCCTGGTAGAGTGAAATGTTGCTGATTGAGGGGAATCGGTTCGGTTAGAGCTGGGCCATGCGGCATTGTCTTTGTCTGGGGACCATGCACCGAGGGTTGGGGAGGAAGCGTGTTTTCTCAAGGTCGTTCCTACTTCACTGCACTCATACGTATGTGTGTGCATGTGTGAAGCTGCGAGTGAGTGCCGGCATGCTCCCTGCAAAATCGGATCATTTTGGTGTGGTAATAAATCAATCTATTTTTCTTGGAATACGTTTAAATGATATTAGAGTTTGATTTAAAAAAAACATGAGTAAAATGCAAAAAACATTGTAGAATGGATATTTTTGCAGTACAGGAACTGCAAGCAGTTTGACCTCCTGCTGTACACTGACCTGGTTCGGAAATTGGCCTTATTTAGGACAGCAGTGCCATGATGCTGGTGATATTGGTATCCTCTTTCAGTTGTTTATTGGTGGTTGCCTTTTGCAACTTTTAAGTGCAATATTACCCCTATCTCATAAGTCAGATTTAGGCTTTCCTTCTTTTTCTGTCAGGTCTTACAACAGACGGCATCGTTTACGTTCCACTTCCGCCCACTTCTGATTTTAAACCCTCCACTATCCTCTCCACCTTCATCCCTCCATCTGTTTTAACTCAAACCCCTTTCAAAAAATCATCTAAAACCCTGTCTTCCTCTTTTTTGGCATGCTTAAAGGTTGTTTGCCAACTGCCAATACACAACAGGAACGTTTTCACAGCGTGTCTAGCTCTGGAATAATAATATAATCATTTTGGAAAATGTTTTTGCTGGGGAAAAAAAGGTAAATATATATTCTATTGTAAATGACTGCACTGCAGATTGATCTATTTCCTAAAAGGATATTCTATGAAATGGAGCAAGATTGGTGAATTATTTATATGTAGGGTGGACAAGAGAAGTAGTGCTCTGGGTGTCAACAGAGACACCTACTGGAGAAATAGGTACAAGCCGGTTGTGTGTCATGCTGTGTCGTGGATAAAGTGACAACTGGCAACAGCCATTTGTATTTTAATAGTGTCAATGACCAGTGTTTTTGATTGTAGCCCAACGGTGTGTTGCTTGATGGCAGTTTTGTTTGATTTTTCTCCAGAATAACTACCTGGTGTTCATGGCAGAGCTGTTTTCGCTGTTCGAGGTGGTCAAGCCGTCTTTTGTGAACCCGAGATCGCTGGACAACGAAGGCACAGGCAAGTCTTACAAAACATTAAGTAAAGTTAACATAAAGTGAAGTAATGGAGGGGGGGGGGTCAACTGCACTATTATATTATGTTATACACTGTGGAAGTCCAGGTCCATGAATTTCCTCTGTTGTATTACCTCAGAGACTCCATCCTCCATGTTGAAGAGTATGCCAGCCATTCCCATCTCCAAGGCAACCAAGAGAAGCTTCACGGAAAGGCCGCCCAGTCCTGAGAATGTCAGGTGTGTTAGTCAAAATGATGATATTTAATTGGAACTTTGCAATGTGAATTTTTGCGATCATATTGAAGAAACATTCACATTCAAATATCTAATGTCTGTAATTTTCTCTCATTTAGTTTGCCCCTGCGGCCTCAGCCTAAAAACTCAGGTAATTAAAAAAAAAATCATATTCATTTATTTTTAATTCATATAAGCCAATTTGTATCGTTAAGTATAATTATCAAGATATTAATGCTTGTAGGATCGACAACCTCTGCTTTGAGTCTTATTTTGCTTACTTTTGTCCTCCAGGAGAGATCAGGCGGTCAACTTCAATGTCCTTTGTTGATGGGAACCTCGGCACCTGGCCCAAAGAGAAAAGGTTAATACTGCTCCAATGTATATATGATTTACTTTTTAACTCTTGAGATTTTAAATTTGGAGCAAAAAAGGTATCTGTAAATGTAAATGTAATTGCAGTTTCTGTTTTGTTTTTGTTTTAGGTCTGGGCCCTATGGAGTGTCGTTTGACATACCCTTCGACAAGGAGGACTCCACTCCAGGGCCTCTTTCCTCCACGCGTGGCATGGTCAGGTCTGTCAGCACCGACGACGGCTCTGGTTTCAAGGTCCACCACCTGCCCCGTGGAATGAAGCGCAACTTGTCCTTCCAGCCGGTGAACGGCAAGAGCGTCGGCATTGAGGAGGAGGGATGCCCAGAGAGCCTAGCGGCCATGGAGCCGGGCAGACGGGCTCATCCCAACGGACACGAGGGTGTCATTGCGACGCCTCCCTCCATGGAGGAGGCCCTCCAGATTATCCACAGTCCTAGCAGGCCCCCGGTGGAGGGCATCAACAATGGGTTCTTCCTGCACAGTCAGGGCCACGGGGCCGGCGTCAGTGGCTTAGAGCCGGTGTCAGAAGTGGACTCCAAAGGACCACTGAGCACCACAGACACCACGGAGGTGGACACCGGCATCCATATCTGCACAGAGGACTTGCTCGATGAGGACTCATCCCTCAAGGACTGCTCCGTGAACATGGAGCTGGACATGGACTCGCCAAGCCCCTGCCCGAGCAGCCAGAGCAAATCCCCCTCAGGGCTGAAGTTGACCAGCTTTGCAGAGCAGAAGTCGAGGAAATTCAGCCCCTCGGCTCTGGACTCGGGGAGATGCAGCAGCAGTTCCCTCAAGACCACTCCTGAGGGCTCTGAGCTAGCCCTGCCATTATCCGTGAGCTGGGCCCCAACCCCCGAGCACAGCCCCATCCGCCAACAGACCACGCCCACGCCGCCCCTCGCCGCCCGAGCGACGCCAACACCCACTCGGCTTCCGCCAAACGACCCCGCCCAAGTCATGGCTACGGAGATGGTTCATCTGAGGATGAGGCTGGAGGAGAAGCGGAAAGCCATAGAAGCACAGAAGAAGAAAGTGGAGGCGGCCTTCACAAGGCACCGGCAGAAGATGGGCCACTCGGCGTTTCTCAATGTGGTGAAGAGAAAAGGGGACGGCGCGGCCAGCGGGGAGGAGGGAGGGAAAAAGGAGGGAGAAGGCCAGGTGAGTCCCATCTTTAAATTTGGCAGGAGCAAGGCAGACACGCCCGATGGGGCGGAGCAGAGCGGCACCTCCTCCTGTTGGCCAAAAAGCCCCGGTGCGGGGGAGGAGGGCGGGCAGGGTCACGCACAGATGACCGAAGGGGATCTCACCGAGTACACGCGCTCCATCGACAAGCTCAACCACTCGTTGGCCTTCCTGCAGACCGAGATGCAGCGGCTGGCCCAGCAGCAGGAAGTCATCATGGCCATGAGAGAGCAGCGGCACCAGCAGGCGTGGGTGGTCTCTGCGCCAGGCGCCAACCCGTCGCCGCAGAAACAAAACCGCGCCGGAGGCATCACTCGCTCCTCGGGACCCTCGTCTCCCGCCGACTCCCCTCGCTCCGCCCACCGCTCCCCCACCAGCATCAAGCGCAAATCCGCCTCCTTTCACTCGCGCAACCCCCGCACCGCTCGTCCCACCGAGCTCAAGCTGGCACCCTACAACCGGGTCCTGACCGCCCCGCAGTCCGTCGACAGCATCCCGAGGTTGCGGCGCTTCTCCCCCTGCCAGCCTTTGGCGACTACCTTCGTTTACATGGGAGACAAACCAGTGACAGCCAATCCTGACACAGCAGAGGGGGAGGTTGCCAGTTTATGTTTGGCACGATCCCCCCCCAGCTCGCCCAACCTGCAGAACAAAAGAAACCTCGCGGAACCAGACTCAGATGCTCAAACCCAGCAAACGGAGGCTCAAAGCCAGTCAGAGGTCCGTGACATGGAAACGGAGGAACTGTCAATCGTAGATGTCCAACCTACCCCAGAGTCGACATTTCCTGAAGTTCTGGCCCAAGCCGTGGTGGAAACCTTCACGGTGACGCCGACGGAGATGCCGCCGCAGCCAGGGGCAAAGAGCAGCCTGATGGAGGTCCCTCTGTCGGTGGTGAGGCCATCGGAGGAGCCGACGCTGGATGATGAGCAGGATGATGCCGAAGGCCTGGAGAAGGAGCAGAATATGTGCCGCGGATTCTTCTTCAAGGTAGGTTGCTGCTGTCGAGACTTTATGTCACCATGGTAGACACCAAGAATGCTGAATTTCTGCACAATCATCTCTACTTTCTCTACACATTTTTAAGACTGAATTCTGTCACTCGGGAGCATTTCATGGAAGTAATTGTGTGTTTTGTTTTGTTTTTAACACTGTAACACCTCTACCACCTAGTTGAGAGTTATAACATGAGAAATGTGATCACCAATTTTTAAAAGGACATACAACTTACCACTTGCAAAACTAATATAAACCATAGTACGCAGCGGCCCGGAACCAAAGCAATTATATGTTTCAGGAGAGGGCAGCCATGTTTGCTTTTTTATCCGGACAGACAGATGATATGGTCCGGACACACGCAGACCGAGGACAGCATTACTTTCCTATTTATGGGTTGTTGGGTGGTTTGCGAGCCGCAGTCGGGGCACCGATGTAGGTCAGAAAACTGGGGCTGTTGTGAATAATTCAGGCACAGCTGTGGAAATGAGGGGCCGGAGGAGCGTTTAAATAGCTGAGGGCGGATTCTAATGGATGAGCAAAGGATGTTCACAGGAAATACATTTGATACATATACACCGGAGTGGGGTGTGGTCACAAATATCCATGAAATAAGGGACGTATTATTATTATTATTACTGTAAAGGTTTCTTGCAATAAAAAAATGGGCCAAAGTGCCCCCCAAAAATAACCAGTTAAACCAAGAACAGTGGACCTTTCACAGTGACAGGTGACTTTATCAATGTAATTAGATTAGAGATGATTGAGATGACCCTAACGCCTCACAATCGTAAAATGGCCAACAAAGTGTAACATAATGTATATTCTTCAGTAAATGTCGTTTGTTTGTTTCCTTCGCGGCTCAGGATGACGAGAAGGCCGAGGGGAACATGGCTCAGAGGAGGGCGGCGCTGCTGGAGAAAAGGATGAGGAGGGAGAAGGAGAGCCAGCAGAGGAAGATGCAGCAGGAGGCCGAGCTGGAGCAGAAGAAAGAGGAGACTCGGTGAGCTCACACATCCGGACACATCTTGACACATTTTTTGCACTCAAGTACAGGTATTCAATGTCTGTCACGGGAAACACAACATTAACATAAATGTAAGTAAATCATGTAAGTATAAATGATCCCCATTTTAAAGAAAATTTGAAATACTCCATAAGCACTGTACTTCGATACTACTTGCATGTCTTAAGTCTGTTATTACTTGACATAAAATGATTTTAGATTTTCAGAATACAACAGTACCTAGTCCACAAAGTTCGTAGTAGTCCTGCAGTATCACTGCTCTTACCTTGCTCCTCCCACCCCTCTGCTCAGACTGAAAGCGGAAGAGGAGCGCCTCAGGAAGGAGGAGGAGAAGGCCAGGAAGGAGTTCATCAAACTGGAGTACCTCAGGAGGAAGCAGCTCAAACTGATGGAGGACATGGACACCGTCATTAAACCCCGACCGGCCAGTGGGGCCAAGCAGAGGCGAGGACGGCCCAAGTCCATCCATCGCGACAGCATGGACTCGCCCAAAACCCCCGTCAGAGCTGCCACAGGTAACCATGGGAACAACCCTCGCCCAGAGAGGTCCACGTCACTCCATCTGTTCGAATCTGTGTCGAATCCACTGCCGCTCTGCTTTGTGCCAACTGAAATTGTCCAAGACATGCAGCCATTGTTTTGAATACATTCCTGATTTATGCATCTCAAATAAGTTAATCTTTATAAATAGTAAAAAAAAAAGCTCTGTTTAAACCTTCAATGGGTTACTCTGATATGTATATCGATATTAGAACTGGTATTACATGATATCATTTGATAAATTGTGATAATAGGAAGTAATTACGAGCAGCACGTTTTTTTGTGTTGTAAAATGTAAAATGAGCAATGCAGCTATGATTGAGCTTTTACTCACAATATATATTTAACTAGGAATGATACAATGTGTATTTATACACATGTATCGTGATCAGTTTTGTGTGCACTGCATGGATGTGGCGAGAGGTTATTGTAAGTCGTAGCGCCGAGGCTGCGTTGCTCCGTAACCGTGTCGGCACAGAGCGCAGTGGACAGTCCGGTGGTGTGGTCATTCTCGGTGTCGGTGTGATCGTGTCGTGCTGTGCCACATCTCGTTGTCTCACATCCAGGTTCACGCCAACGTGTCTTTTCAGTCTCCAGCCTGTCCCTGGCGTCGCTCAACCTGGGAGACAGCGACAGCGTTCACTCTGAGAAGAGAACACCAAGGTGAGAGTTTTTTTTTTAAGTAGCCCGAGGGTCTGGGTGCCAGTTTATTAAACTCTAATTCATTCAGGAATTTAACATTGGGTTAGATTTAGTTGTCACGATATGTATGTATGAAAAAAGTATGAAAACCCATTGATTCATGACAGGCTTCTTGTTTGCTTAATATTTTTAAAGAAAAGGGTAAATCTTTTAATCCAAAAAACACACAGGCACTCTGCAAATATTGACAATGAATCATTTAACCTCCTTCACTGTTTACTGTAAGAAAGACAATAGGATATGTAATTAATATTACATTACATAAATGGAGTATCTAAAGAACCTTGCTTGACATTGCGCAAAGTTGAATTCTCTGGCCCGTTGTTCATTTGGCCACAAAATATGTTTTGTCCGTACCGACGATCAAGTATTTCTAAGAACCACATTGGACAGACATCACAAAATAATTGTATGACACACTCCGACCTGCGCAGTAATGATGATATTTTCTCAACTTCTGTGTTTTAAACCAAGCTTTCCAGACTAACTCCAATCCTCGGGTCTAACATTTGTATTCTTCCTTTCTTTCCTTTTACTGCTTTTCTGTCCTGCTGTTTGAAATGTGCCAGAAGTTCTAGTTTAGCCTCTAGGAGGCTCTTCTACTTTCTGAGCTCTCCTAAACGGAGAAGGAGAAGGTTAGTTTCTGCCTCTCAGTCCAACCCTAAGGTCCTGAGCCCAATCCCTCACTAAAAACCCTGTCTCCAGACTGGGTTTTATTAGGGATTGGATGAACACAAAGGAAAGGCTGCATGTTCTTTCTCCCTTTTGGAAAAAAAAAATCCTTTTGCCTAACTCCAAATCCCTGCTCTAACGCTTCGCTTTTAGATGCATCGCTACCACTAAACAATCCAAATCACTACCCTGCTGTGCCTTCTGCACCGAATCACTCTCCTGCTCGATTTTTCGGTTTCCTGCCACTTCTTATTAAGCCATTCCAGAATATAACACATTAGTCACTTAATGTTATTGTCACATCGACCTGTTCTTGAATCGGATCTCAAGATACGGTGTCATGTCCCGTTGGCAGATTTTTTTAGACACTAAAGAAGGCCCCAACGATTTATCCATGTGAACAGCTTGTGTTTTCAAAACGGCACCAGTGGAGCTAAGTCTGTATCGTAGTCGCTTTCACTGTATTGCCGTGCCGTTCGATTTTCACATAATTACAGGGGCCAAAAAGAGTATTTTTAAATGCATTATAATGCCAATGGAGTTTTAATTAGAGCATGTGTAAGTACAGACGAGACACATAGGTCCACAAAAGAGCCAGTAAATGCCAATGGCTGCACTATCATTGACTGACCTCGTTTATTGCCCTACAGTGCGCCCAACTGCTTCTCATCACTGCACCCACTGCCTGTATCTGCAAGCTTTGCTGCTTCACTAGTGACTCCCGGGCTGCACAGCCGAACTTAGACTGGGCACAGAAATAGGACAGACACGCACTGAACGAGAAATCTATAGCGCCCTGATGTAGACTGGGTGGGAAAATCCGCCAGAAGAATTTTCCATTGGCTGGGTTGATTCATTTGTAGAGTTTGTTCAGAAAAAAAGTTTACTTGTAGATAGCACCATATTTCCTGCCGTGCCTACAGTGTCATTTGTTGAGTTGACAGAGCCCATACAGAAAGGTGATCTAATTCTCTGCGTGTCTACATGTGTGTGTTCTAGGCCAGACTCTGCAGATGGTTTCCTGTCCCCAAGTCGCTCCAGCAGCAGAAATGGAGAGAAGGACTGGGAAAATGGATCCACCACCTCTTCTGTTACATCCAACACGGAGTACACTGGTAGGCTCTTTAGGAAAATCACATCTTCAAAACAATAAAAGATTGGAAATGCCCATAAAATACTTTTTAGTTTGGTTCTTCTTGGGCTGTTTTTGTACTAGTATTAATGAAGCCCATTTTCGTTAATTTTATTTTATATCTCTCTGTTATACACTGCTGTCATTTGGATAGGGACTCCCTGCAGTGTTTTAAATTCACAAGTGCCTCTTGTTCCATATTTGCGATGTAAATGCTGTGCATATAGCTCATATTCCTTTGTCTGACGGGGGGGAAAAAAACGCCATCGCCAATAGAAAACCTGATAAATGATTTATCACAAGAAAGAGCAGACACGGGGAGGGAGGGGGGGGGGGGTTCCTTTCTTTGACATAACTGGAGTAGTTGCCATAACAACAGCCTCCTCCTCATCTTGAGCTCTCCTGTTTTCATTCAGGACCGAAGCTGTACAAGGAGCCCAGTGCCAAGTCTAATAAGCACATCATCCAGAACGCTATGGCCCACTGCTGCCTCGCAGGCAAGGTCAATGAGGGCCAAAAGAACAAGATCCTGGAGGTAAGAGCGTGGAGCTTTTAACATCTTTTTTAATTTGTTGGAGGCGTCGAGGTATCCCGGATTAAAACCAATATTTTTTTTCCCTTAAATATAAAAGTAACTTTCTCCTCTGGGAAGCATACATACAATCAAAATTGTTCCATCACAAGCGTGCCTTCCCAACTAGGCCAGACACACCCTTTAAAAACTCAATGATGCCACTGAGAGCCTCAAACGGTATCTCACGACTTCCTCTCCCCACCCAGGAGATCGAGAAATCGGAGGCCAACAACTTCCTGGTGTTGTTCCGCGATGCCGGCTGCCAGTTCCGCTCCCTCTACACGTACTGCCCCGAGACCGAGGAGATCAACAAGCTGACAGGCATCGGCCCCAAGAGCATCACTCGCAAGATGATCGACGGCCTCTACAAGTACAACTCGGACAAGAAGCAGTTCAGTCAGATCCCGGCCAAGACCATGTCGGCCAGCGTGGACGCCGTCACCATCCACGGCCACCTCTGGCAGACAAAGAAGCCAGCCACCCCGAAAAAAGTGGTGCCTGTCCTGTCCTAAGGGAACCCGGCACCACGTGCCATCACCGACTCTCGAATGGAGGTGACCCATTTCACTTTGCACTTCACTGTACATATCCATAAAGATTCAAACACCTGCAATGCCAGTTATATGAATGCCTATTTGTCTTTTTTTTTTTTTTATCTTGTTCGAATTTTTCATCTTATTGCATTCCTGTCTTCGTTTTTTTTTGTCCTACGGAGTGGACAATGATAGGACGCGGAAAGCAAAAAATTAAATTAAATTAAACAACTGGAATGTATGCCACTGTTGAATGATGTAAATGCTTTTCACTTGAGATTGTTACGCCTGAGTCAGTTTGCGAAGGCACGGGTGAGTGTTGTTCTCCTTTCCTACGTGCCAAACGTCAAAAAAAAAGTGACAGTATGAATGCTAGGACATTTTACCCGGTACACTGAAGCACTGAATGTTTTTAATTCGTGTACAGATGGAGTTTGCGTTATCCTGTTGATGTGTGGCCTTATGCTCCTTTGGTTTTAGCGTGAGTGCAATGAGGAGGTTGTAAAGCAGCGTATTGATACGGAGGCTTTTTTTTGTAAATGCGAAGAAATGTTTCGTTTCTTCATCTCTGTGGGTAAAACAGTTTGTATAATATGGTATGTAAAAGTACAAAGGGCCAAAAAAAAACAAAAAACGAATTGCATACAGCTAGTTAGCCACATGGTACATGTGTGTTCAGCTCAACAAAGCCAATCGGTCTCAGCTTTTTCAGAACCCTTCTCGACGAAGTGATTTTACCAAAAGCCAGACTTGACTCTCGGTCACTGCTTTGTCCAACCTGTGGGTCAGGACACCGGGGGAAGATCCTGAGCTACAGTGTACAATGTGTGGGAAATATTGTAATATACAAATATGCTCTCATGTTCGGAATCGTTGTGATGAATTTCTTGTTTTGTTCAAATGATTACATGAAACTACCTGACAGTGGATCTAAAAAATCTGCCCATAGCCGAGTGTCAAACGTGACCTGGCACTTGCAGCAAGGGCTGTACACGGAGGCATTGCTTCAGCCAACATTTGTGAGAACCAGTGTTGCGGTTCGCTTCGCTGCTGGTTCACAGCAGGTTTGTGAACACATATAAAAGCTCAGTATTATTTCTTTATTCTTTTCAATACCTTCGATCTGCACCATGTTGGAACTTTGCAGTGTGTTACGATGACGATGTACAATCGCGCTCCCTCTGCCATAATGTCCGCAATCATGAGTCGTGATTAATGGCAAACAAAGGCACTTCTGCACCAAAATGTAGTAAAATGATGCAAAGATTTGAAATTGAATGGTTAGAAATCAGTTGCGTGCAGAATAGCAGCATCTGTCACGTTACAATGGAATCTGTATAAGCTGCACATATTGTGATATGCTTTATTGATTCAGAGAATTTGTTTCACAAAATAATTGTAAGAGGCAGAATGGTTCAGATTCTTGTTGCATTACAGGAACGCGAAACCTTCCTTTTTACCACCGAATGTCAAATCAACACCATTCTCTGGTACGATAACACGGTGCTGTGCTTTTAACTAGGGGGATATTTATGACCAAAAGAAAAAGCATAAACATGTTTTTTGAAAATGTTTGGAAAAATCAAGGACACAGTGAAAAGGGTTTTCTCTGTTGTTCATTGGAAGGATTAGTTCACAGGAAGCTCAGTCCACCAGTTTTTGGCTGTTTAAGGCCAAGAAAGAAAATACATATTTAAACTGTAATGATAATGTACATTGTGTTCATGTTAGTTCATACCTATTCGCAAGGATGACTTTGTTTTGACTGTCAGACACTCAGTCAACATATTGCTGAACATGTAGTTTCATTTTTCTTTTGTTTAGTTTTTTGCATTTAATAAACTTACGCATGGCCTCAGCATTTATGTGGTGTTTACCGTATGACTGTGTTTACTGTATGACTGTATGGTTAATTCAACTAATTTAATTTCAGCACTACAATAAAAGGCACCTAATACAGCAATATTATCAAATAACAAAGTTCCAGTGTGTTGGTTGTGATTGACATCCCACCACTGGGCGACACTCTAAAGATCTAAACACCTAAAACGCACCTTAAGAGCAAACACAGCTGAGGGAATATAATTAATTAAGACCAGGTGCTCCTCGTTAATACTCTGATTAGGCATCAGCTACATGGGGAAAGCACAGTGTCAAGGCAGAGACAGGGCTGCAACACAAGCTCAAACATAGAAGAGTTTAATAGTTCATTAAAAAAAAGTATGTAAAAACACTTCTAATGTCAAATTCATGGTTAATTTTGGATATTTCTGTTATCAAGTTCTGCATTTGTTCGGTGCTTCCTTACAGAGGTGTTGGTATGGCTGTCCAATGGTAAGTGCAGTGCCCTAATATTGGCACCCTTACTAAATAGTGAGCAAAACTAACTGTGAAAAGAAAAAAAGTATTTCGTCGTTGAAACATTAAAAAACGCTCTCAAAAATAAGTCACAAAAATTGTAATGTGTGATGAGGAGTGAAATCGATTGCATTATTTGTGTTTGGACTCAATTAAAAGTGGTGCCGTGCAGTGGGCGTGACCACCGGGCGTCATCGCCGCAGTTGATTGGTGGTTTTGCGGCTGCGTCCGCATGGCAACCGTGCACTGTGTACAGCAGCGCGGAGCGTGCACCTGAAGCACGCACCGGGACGGCGTCCGGCAATCAAAACCGTCCTCACCGCGGACTGTCCAAGTCCACGGAGCTGGACCGCGGACCTTAATGCGGCTGGCGCACACCGACAGGTGAGGTAGCGCGTTCACGGCGGCGTGTTAGCCTCGACGGCCCCGCTCTCACACCGTGTGCTGCACGTTAGAGGAGGACATGGGTGGCGCCGTCTGTTGTCCTGTAAGCATGTGTGTCCCGGGACGCATTGTGTGCACTCACACATGTGTGTGGGACTGCAGCCTGATCGGCACCTTGTGTGCAGGGTGTGCCTGTGTGTGTCGAGTGTTTAGTATGTAGTGCCAGGTTTGGGCCGCAGACCCGAGTCCTGGATGAGACGCATCCAGCTGAATGGCGTGTTCAGGGTGTGCAGAAACAGGGCGGTGCCAGCGGCTGCTCTGCCTCCAGCTCAGACACCTGAATGCATCACTGCTCACTCTGCCTTTTTCTTGCTGCAGGGACACAAGGCCCTTCATCTCTTGGAGGCCTATATTATATATATAAACTGGACCATTTACAGGCTGCATCCGCATGTCTTACTGATATTCACTATATTGGTATTATTTGGTGAAATAAAGAAAAATGTGCAATAGTTGTTTTTGTGTAAACACTGCAATTACCATATAGCCATGCCACAAGGATCCCACAGCAGTCAGTAAAACGGCTCAATCAAATAAAGTCGTTTAAAATATTTACTATAATTACTACTTGAAAATAGTCAAACAAAAAAAAAACAACATTTTAAGTCACTGTAGGATCATAACTTAAATGAAAAATGTGATGATGGAGTGAAAAGTAACAATGACTCCTATCTTACATAAAACGTACTATTGGGGCATGCAAACACAAGCTGTTTGCAGAAATGTGGTTACTAGAAAACATTTAACACATCATGTCAGTGTCATTGGTGTCATTATTGAAAAGGAGTCCCCATGGGAATATTATACTGTAAAGTCCACGTTTTATTTTACATCTTCAGCAGAACATATTAAAAAATGAAAAGCTAAACATTGGACATAATGTATGTGAATACTGATCTGGGATTTATACATTTTGACATTTTAGGCAATATAGCACAATATTTATTAACAAAATCTATTTAGTAAAGAAGCTCATTAAGTAATGTGATGGATAAAAACAGCGTTGCTTTTAAACATTGAATATGTACAGTCATTTTAGAATGAAACTGCAGACTATACATTTGAATCCCTGTATACATTTGAATCCCTGTGGAACTTTGTCATCATCATACCTGTCTGATGCGTTCTTTCTCTGTGTCCCAGCCAGCTGTAAGTTGCCACCGCACATCTGTAACCATGACGGCGGAGGAGACCATTAACATCAAGGAGGCAGAGGTGATCAAGCTGATGCTGGATTTCCTCAACTCCAGAAAGCTGCACATCAGCATGCTGGCCTTGGAGAAGGAGAGCGGGGTCATTAATGGACTGTACTCGGATGACATGCTTTTCCTCAGGTAGAACAACACAACAGACTCTGGTACACGACAGGACTGATAGGACTTTTATAGACATTTATAGGGGGCCCATGTGCTTATGATTGTTACAATCGTTTTGGGATTACCTGCTCAACCTGTTTGCATTGGGTGGCATTCAACAGGCAGCTCATCCTGGACGGCCAATGGGATGAGGTGATGCAGTTCATTCAACCTCTAGAAGGAATGGAAAAGTTTGACAAGAAACGGTGAGACATTATATCATTCATCTTAGAGCCTCTTCTTTGTCACTGATCATCAAACACGAGCACAACACAAGCCAAGATTTGTTGTACTAACTTGTTCAACCTTACCTAACGAAATGACAAGTTCAACTCCACCGGATTGTAGAATACAGTCTAACACTGATAACTGTGCTTCCAGGTTCCGCTACCTCGTTCTGAAGCAGAAGTTCCTGGAAGCTCTGTGTGTGAATAACGCTATGTCCGCAGTTGAAGACCCTCAGAATGTATGTATCTACGTAATTAGATTACTATGCATGTTGCAATTTGAAATGAGTCTGACGAGGCCAGAGAAACCAATAGCAGTGAAAATATGATTCACAACAGCAGCCAAAACGTTCAGTGGTCTGGAGAACTAGAACTCGAATCATGCAGCATGCGCACTCTTCCACTTAAAAAAATAAAGCTGTGGGCCAGTACATTGACTTGTCAGCGTGAAGCAGGTTTTACTGGCCTCTACGGCCTGTTGAGCAGTTGAGCCGATATGCCGCACACGGAAAAACATGAAAAGAATAAAAATTATTTTCCATCCTCAGCTGGAGCTCACCATGCAAGAGGCAGTCAAGTGCCTCCACGGTCTGGAGGACTTCTGCCCAACCAAGGACGACTACAGCAAGCTGTGCCTTCTCCTCACCCTGCCTCGCCTCACCCACCACGCCGAGTTCAAAGACTGGAACCCCAGCACGGCGCGCGTCCACTGCTTCGAGGAGGCCTGCGCCATGGTGGCGGAGTTCATCCCCGCCGACAGGAAGCTGAGCGAGGCGGGCTTTCGGGCGAGCGGAAACCGCCTCTTCCAGCTGCTCATCAAAGGGATCCTCTATGAGTGCTGTGTGGAGTTCTGTCAGGTAAGAGGGCGTCTGAACATTGAAAGGGTCACAAGGACACAAACGCAGCAGCAGTAAAAGGTTATTTGATCGGTTTATTTCAAAAAAGATCAAGTTTCCCCTTGATTAAAACATATCCTGATGTTGGAGTAACCTACAGCAAAACCATTGGCACAGAGCACCACTCCGTTTTTTGGTTAAACGCCAACATCTAACAAACTGTTGAGATGTTGTGTAATTCTGCAGGGACGCCTTCCCGTCCTGCAAAGCATCAAACGAGAACATGGGAAGTGACGCTGTCTCCGTTGTCTAGAGCAAAGCCACTGGTGAGGAGATCACCGAGGGGGAGGTGCTGCTCGGTGTGGACCTGCTCTGCGGGAACGGCTGTGACGAGCTGGACTTGTCGCTGCTGTCCTGGCTGCAGAACATCTCCCCGGGCGACTTCTCGTGCGCCTTCCAGCAGAAGACCCTCAACATCCACGTGGACCGGCTGGTGAAGCCCAGCAGGGCGGGCCACGCCGACCTCCTGACGCCGCTGATCAACCGCCTGTCCCCCTGCCCCGCCTCGCCTTTCCACCAGAGGCCCCACTCGGCCGACACCTACATGTCCAGGTCGCTCAATCCGGCCCTGGACGGCCTGTCCCACGGCCTGGCGGCGCAGGACAAGAGGGGCGTGGAGGCCGACATGAAGTCTGCGCTCAGTCGAAGCCTGGTGGAGAACAACGTGCATCAGCAGGATGATTCCCCCGAGAGGTAAGCTGGGGACAAACGGGGACACTTGGTTAGTGACGGGAGTAATGAGAGCTACACCTGTTGATATACAAAGGTGCATTCACTCGGCTGTCTGCCTTTGCATGTGCTCCTATGACCTTATGCATTAATCCCAGCGGGGGATCTTATGGTCTTGCTCTATTAAGCCTATCAGCCCCTCTTTGACAGATGCATATTACCTGGTCTGTCGTCTCCCGCGGTGCTACGCAAAGCATGTGGCCGATATATGCCAAGTGAAGTAAAGCCCCTTACGTAATATCTCGTGCATACAAGCTTTCTATGAAGCAAAATATTATCTGGGTATCTGAAATACTTTCCTTTCCAGATATTTAGGTATTTTGTAACAAGCATGGTGCGTTCATTTTGGGAGCTACATCTAAAATGTTACAAATATTATCTTCATGGATATTTTTGACTGGTAAAACTCTTATCTGCATGTCCATGTCACATTTCTTTCTTTCTTGCCTGATGTCCATTCGCAGAATATTATATTATAACTTATTTAAGAAAATGTTTTTATTGCTCCCCGTTTAATTCAATTTCCTGCAAACAGGGCAGATGCAGCTTCGGTAAAAGAAGCCTTAATAGAACATTAAATAAAAGAAGTAATAGAAAACTGAGCAGTTTGTCAGACTGGTGGATGTTTTTAGTTTATCGTTGGTGCCACCTGCTGGATGCAAGTAATACAACAGGTAACAAGTGATATCACAATGATCTATTATCAAAACGTTTTGATTGGCCTTCACTAGAATTTGTCTTGTAGTTTTCTGCCATTGGACACATAGTTAATTAACAGATATTGTGTGTTGTGGCTTAGAAATGTCGATTTGTTTTTTGCTGACAAGTTATCACGCTGAAGGAGAAAAAATATTCCAATCTCACATGACTACTTTAAGTACAATACATTATGTTGTTGCGCTGTTTATTTAAACTCAAATTGTGATGTGATTTTACATAGGAAGCAACTACAAAGGCTGGAAGGTCCCAACACCACGCGCACACCTCTGACTCCTGGTAAAGACGGTGGACCACCCTGCAGCACTGAAACAAATGAGGTACTACCAAAAAATAGTGGCGCTTTGTTAAATTAGTGGGGATTTAACTTGCATTGTAGACATTTTGTATTTGAATGTATTGTCTCTCAATTGGTTGCTCAGGCTGAAGTGGTTTTACGAATTAGGGACAGTCGTCTACCTGGACACTTCGGTCAAAATTATAGTGGAATTTTCTTGCCGTCTTCCCTCCACATTTATCAACCCATGCTTAAGAGATTTGCAATAGATACCCCCTGAACCCCTTAACTACCTTGCCTCCGTACCTCATAAATACTTCCCCAGTTCTCACACCAAACCTGTCCAAGGGACACTTGCTCCCCTGCTGACCCTGCCCCGGTGCAGGGGGGGGAGGTCATGGACACAGAAGGCACGTTATCAGATTTGATGTGCGCTCAGACGCGAGATGGCCTGCTGCCTCCGTCATCACTCATCTTTATGCATCCCAGGTCCCATCTAGAGGAGAGAAGTAGCGCAAGATTAGATTGTTGTGTGTGTGTGAGAGAGAGAGAACCGTAGTGAGAGAGAATATACTGTAGACCCTTTGGTCCTTGAAAACTTTTTATGGGGTGGATGATGGAGGACGAGGCCCTGAGAGTTCAAGTGCTGTCAGCTGTGGCTCTTGGAAGAGAGTTTGCCTATTATAATGTGTTTGTGTATGGGTGGGTGGGTGCGTGCGTGGATGGATGGGTGTGTATGGTTGTGTGTGTGTGTGTGTGTGTGTGTGTGAAGTGGCATTGAGCCCTTCTGAGCTTTGAAGCAGTGACTACTGAGAAGCAATAATAAATATTCATCCAGGCTACAGGGCCTGTTCAGATCAAATAAATCCTTCAGAGTACTGTTCTATAAAATATTATTTTTACATATTCTGCCAAAACAAGCCCCACATTGTTAACCCTAACCCAAATTATTATTGTTAGTTCACTATGTACTTGGGTGTATTTTTCCAGCGTGGCGACTCCACGGAGCACATCCAGGAGTTTCACAGGCAGCGCCTCCGTGTGCAGCAACATCTGGAACAGAAGCAGCAGCAGAGGCAGCTTTACCAGCAGATGCTGCTGGAGGGAGGGGTAAAGCCGCAGGACGGGGCCCAAAACAACCTCACCGAAACCTTCCTTAGCAGGTGAGGAAGTCGTATTCAAAGATAAAGCATCAATGCCTTGGTGGATAGAACCCGAGTGCCTCAAGACATGTTGTCTCGGTGTAGGTCCATTCAGAAGTTGGAGGAGATGAACGTGGGCATCGACCTCAAGGGAGACGAGGCGCTGACACATCTGGGCCAGCAGTGGAACGGACTGACGGCCAACAACAGCACTTCTAGTCCTGCGCTGCCTCCAGGGGACAGGCCGTGCGGTGTGAGCAGCAGCACCCCACTGAGGACCGGGAACCAAGGCTTGCCTTCCCTCAGCGAGTCTCCAGTTCCTGCCAGTCAGAGGTAAGAGCCCGTAAAAATGTCACGTTATCATTACCCAAACACCAGCAGCATAAAAATACGTGTCAAAGTGTTACCAAGAATTATCACACTGAATTGATCAATTAATATACGAGACATAGCTCTTACGTTACGTACGTATGTTTAACTATCAATGACCTTTAATTAGCATTTGACTCCATTGAACCCACTCTGATGTCATCAGCAGATTTTTGAAAAAAACAATTCAGGCTACTAACAATGACCCTTTGTGTCCCCTTCATGTGTGCATGCTTACATCTTGAATGGCAGTGCTGAGAGGATCAAAGCGCCCTGTCCCAAGGTTCAAGACGATGCGGGCTGCGCTGCGACACGCAACACACAAGAGGTACTACGAATTGTCCTCAAAATAAGGTTTTTGTTAGTGTCGGTTTGATTGAAACAGTTCTGTTTTTATCTGTTTCACACAATCAGTCTTGGTGTAGTAAATCATGACATGTTTTAATTATATAAGCTGGTTAAGATAAAAAATATATAATCACATCACGCATCGTTATTTATAGAATTATTATTTTTTGTTCTCTTGCCGTAAAGCAGGAGAAGTCCAAAACCCAGTTTGTGAAGGTGAACCAGCTGGAGGACACGCAGGCTGTACGTGCTGTGGCCTTCCACCCCTCAGGGTCTCTCTATGCTGTTGGCTCCAACTCAAAAACCCTGAGAGTCTGTGCCTACCCAGAAACCCCATCCACCAGGTAGGAACCATTTCAAACCTCTTCCTACAGCACGACTCATTGGTTTAGTTGCATTAAGGTGGTACAGTAGATGGTGGCTTTACTTAATTTACATTTTGAACGTTGAATGGGGGACTTCACTGGTCAGGTTCATATGCTTCTTATCTCATCATTTGATGTTAACAAGTAAGGAATGAAAAAGAAATGTGTGTGCACTTTGCAAAAAGCTTTGGTCTCTTACAGTATAACAAGGATGTCTTAAACAACAAGGAAGTAAACAGAAAACACAAACTAAATCCAACAAATATTTGCATTTAAAAAAAGGGCATATACCCAAGATGCAGTTAGAATTTTGAGTGAATTAATTGATCATATTACTTGAGTTGGTTTCATGTTAAAAACAAATGTTTGAAGGTGGGTAAAAAAGTCCTCACAGCCATTAGATTACGTTCCACTTTATTGTCATTATGCAGATTACAGGTGCAAGGTCGTAAGAACATCCCTGGGTGGGATTTGAACCACCATCCTTTGGGTTAAGAGCAGAACATATTATTTGATTGCTTCACTGAGGACTTATATTGATTTCCGAATACCTGCCTTTACAGTTCTGGTTCTGGTGCGGTCAAGCAGCCCGTTGTGCGCTTCAGGAGGAACAAACACCACAAAGGGTCAATCTACTGTGTCGCCTGGAGCCATTGTGGACAACTGCTGGCCACGGGCTCCAATGACAAATTTGTCAAAGTCCTGCCTTTCAATGCAGAAAGCTGCAACGCCACAGGTACCGACTTAAAAAAAAAGGTTAAACATATGAAGAAGCATAACAATTTGGGGCAAACTTGCATCTTTGTGATGGTGAATTGAGCTGATTCCTGAGTCTCTGTGATTCAGGCCCAGACCTGGAGTTCAGCATGCACGATGGAACCATCAGGGACTTGGCGTTCTTGGAGGGCCCCGAGAGCGGGGGATCCATTTTGATCAGTGCCGGTGCTGGAGACTGCAACATCTACACCACCGACTGCCAGAGAGGACAAGGCCTTCATGCCCTGAGCGGACACACGGGTACGTGGAAGAGACAGTCCTGAGGGAGCGCACGCTCGGTGTTTAAACCTGAAATCCTCTCGTGTACAAACATAATCTTTCTCCCTAACGAGAAGAGAGTTAACTCTGGTGCCGTAAAATGTTTGATATAAAAAAAAACTATAAATGCATCACGCACCTTTCTTTTTTGTCTTTACAGGTCACATTCTGAGGTACGTGGAAGAGACAGTCCTGAGGGAGCGCACGCTCGGTGTTTACACCTGAAATCCTCTCGTGTACAAACATAATCTTTCTCCCTAACGAGAAGAGAGTTAACTCTGGTGCCGTAAAATGTTTGATATAAAAAAAAACTATAAATGCATCACGCACCTTTCTTTTTTGTCTTTACAGGTCACATTCTGACTCTGTACACGTGGGGAGGGTGGATGATCGCATCTGGCTCGCAGGACAAGACGGTCCGTTTCTGGGACCTGCGGGTGCCCAGCTGTGTGCGGGTGGTGGGCACAACTCTGCACGGCTCGGGTGAGTAACGCCATCACCTGTAGCACACCGCTACTGGCTGGCACCAAAAGACGCAGAGGATCTGACACGCACACTGTAACCAGTAAATGAATATATTTCCTACTTAAAAGGTAAAAGTAAAATATTAAAAACCTACAAAATAGAAAACAAATAATGAGAGGATCACGATCTATCTATATCTTTTTACTCTTCTACGCAGTGTTTATATATATATATATATATATATATATAAAATAAAAAAAAGTATGCAGTATTCCTTAAAAAAAATGTCCCCCAATTCTATTAAGCAGAGTAGTCCGTCTTAATTACTGGATGAATTTTGATGTGTACTTTAAAACTGTAATAGTGACTCCTCAGTGAGATTTAAATCTTGGTAAGAAAAAAAAAAAAAAAAAAAAATGCCCGTCGTGTGATATATAACCAAACTCTGTCTCACACAGGCAGTGCAGTGGCCTCGGTGGCAGTGGACCCCAGCGGGCGCCTGCTGGCCACCGGCCAGGAGGACAGTACCTGCATGTTGTACGACATCCGAGGAGGACGCATCGTGCAGACGTACCGGCCCCACGGCGACGACGTGCGCTCGGTGCGGTTCTCGCCCGGGGCCCATCATCTTCTGACCGGTTCCTACGACAACAAAATAATCATCAGTGACCTGCAAGGTAGCGGAGACCTTCCACACACACACTGTACACAGAGGGGGAAGGTTATCCAACGGATGATCGTAGAATCCAATTTCAAATGGGAAAACCTTTTTTGAAAGTTCAAAGCTGATGAAGTCATGTTTCAAAAGAATTTTGGGCCATCCCTCATAGGTCGTGATGCACTGAGGTTTTCCTCCTCTGTCCCCAGGAGACCTGACAAAGCCCCTCCCTCAGACTGTGGCGGGGGAACACTGCGACAAGGTGATCCAGTGTCGGTGGCACCCGCAGGATCGCACCTTCATCTCGTCCTCTGCAGATCGGACCGTCGTACTCTGGGCTCCTCCGGGCCCCTGAGGGGGCGACACAGAGGCACACAGCGAGGGTGTTACTTACCGTTGCCGTGTGCGTGCGCTGTGAGCACTAACCTACGTTATATTGCACGGTTTAAGGTGTGTATTATGTATGTGCACATTGTGTCACAAACATGTTTGAGGTGGATAATCCAGTCTCTTTAAAAAGGACACTCTGTATTTGGCTGTGTGTGTGTGTGTTTGAATACTGTTAGTAAATGTCTTTGTGAGGGTGTGTGTGTGTGTGTGTGAGCAAACACAGCATTCTGGAAACACAATACCCACATGCACCGTTGCAGTTTTAGTGCAATTAAAATTGAATTAAAGAAGAATAAGAACATTCTGTAAATGCCATAAGAGTCAAGTGAGTGAGTGTTTCTATTTGATGTCCATGAGGTTAAATACCTAAATATTTAGCGTGTGCGCACGTGTAAAATACACTTCAGCTTTAAGCTGCTTGTAAGTAGAGCACAAAGATTTTATAGCAAAGACGTAGTTAGAATTTAGAAATGACTGATAACGTAAAAAAGGCACAAGTTCACCGCAAGCACATTTTAAATTTAGTTTGTGTGTAAATCTTACCTTCACATAAGTCAGCCATAGTCGGAGCAAAGTTTACCTCGGAGGGGGATGTACCCCGGGAAGCTGGACTCTTCCTGCGGAGAAAAAAAGACATTTGGTTAAGCATATCTTACCGTGCCTTTTTTTTAAAATATATATATATATATATATATATACACATCTTACTCCTCCATATGCCTTGTCATTTATAAATGATTGCAGTGGCACATGCAGTCATGCAGAAAAAAAAGAAAAAAAAATCAACACGCAATCCTGTTTAAACTCAACATGTCTAATCAAGAATACATGCGCTTAACACAAATATTATATATAAAGCATTTTCAGATTTGTAATTTCATCTGTTCACATATTTCACTTTTACAAGTTAGGTTCTGATATTATTTTCATCCTTTTTAAAGCTTTAGCAGATAGAAGGCACGGGGAGAATACGGGTCGAGGCTTTGTGATTTGAAAACAAAAAAGTGTGTGCACATTAATGTGTGATAATGCAAAGGGGGGGGTCTCTGGGGTTCACACCGTTAAAATAATAAAACAAAGTGACCGTCTAATGTTGTTCTTGCATTTTTATAAACAAAAGTTGTTGTTTTCCATTTACACTATGAGCCCCTTAACTCTGTCCTTTCAAGCGTTATGTTGCCAAATGTTGAAAAGAAAGGGAAAGAATTTTTGTTTTGCTTTTGTTTTAAAAAAGCCTGGATGCACACTGTTACGGATACGCAGTGCAAAATAAAGGAGAACTGCCAAAATCTACTCTGCATGCCGGCCTTACTAAATTGTGCGTGTGTGGGGGGGGTCACGAGAGGTCACAGCCGCCGACAGAAAAAAAAAAGATCTTCGTGAAGCATTTACTGTAGGGGACGGATATAATCGAGCTACTCTTGCCCCCAAAAAAGGAACGCGCCATGCCTCAGAGAAAGTGACCGACCGGGGCTCTGAGGGGTTTCATTTGGATGGAGAGGTGATGGGGATCGCTGCGGGGTGGGTGGAGCACAGAGAGGGGAGCAAGAGGGGGATTTAGCGTCTCTCACATGCTGCGCTCGATCATTCCCTCCTTTGTGAAGGGGACAATGATGGCACAGGGGTCGGGGGCTTAAAAAGGATGTGCACACCGTCACAGCCAGCAACCCTGGAGAGACACCGGCCGAGCCAGAGGTATCAGGAACCAACTAACAAACGGGGACTTTACACGGGACCTGCATTTACCGAGACGCTACTTTTCATTCGGGGCTCTCTTCAGGGTGTTTCGTATGGGAGACGGCGAGAAACCACAGAGGCAGAGAAGGCACGAAGGGGGAGAGCCGTGTGCGCTTCTCTTAGCGGGAAAGGGACGCGCGCAGCAGACAGACTAGGCCTGAGACCCAGATGTTCATGTCGCTGGACGAAAAAAAAAAAAGAATTGAATTACAGTCGGGACACGTAGAGGATGCAGATGTCTAATTTGGACACGTTTTTTTTTTTTTTTTATCTGGGTTTTTTTTTAGTGGGCCGCAGGTCTGCTGGCTGGCTGACTGACCGACAGCAGGACAGTGCTGACAGCTCAGTTGTTCAGTGGTGGCGCATGCAGGGGGAATTAGTGGGGAACAAAGGCCCCGAACTGCCAGATAGGCAAGCTCATTGTCGTACAGCCGTGGGGTTCAAGTGCTTTGCTGGCTCGGACTTATTTAACAGCGCTGGGAAGAATGACTCGGTGACTTGTGAGCCCTTTGTCGTAAACGTGCCTCATGAAGATCATCCGTGGTAGTTTTAAAACTATAAACACAGAGCTACTTTACTACTTTCTTTTTACGGTGATTATGTTATTTTCAAGTATTTAGCAGTGTGAACAGATCTGATAAAGTTACTGCACCCTCTGAAACTGACCACAAGCATTTGCATTATGAATTGAGGTCTATTCCAAGTTCTGGTGTGGAATGATCACTATAATCCGAAATATCTTTAGCCTGAGATTAGCAGAGGAATACTAAAATGGGAGTTTACGATAACGTTGAACTGAGCCACACAACAACCCAACCTTTGGATTTATAAACAGATATGATACACACAGATGTACAGTATTAATGCTGCATGTATACAAAATGCTGTTTAACCCAGAGTGTAAATCATTGAATGATCCACCCTCTCTCTCTCTCTCTCTCCCCCCCCCCCCCCCCCCTCTCCCCCCCCCCCCCCCCCCTTTGGCCCCCCCCCCCCCCCCCATTGTCCTCTCCTCCCTGACCAGTTGCTGAATGTTTAGGTGGCCAGTGGTTCCCTCAGCTTCCCCACGATGCTGTACACTTTAGCAGGAGGTGGCACGCTCTGCGGCGTGGCCGCCCTGGTGCTTCTCATCGTCTCGACGGCAACGGACTTTTGGATGCAGTATCGCTACTCGGGGAGTTCAGCCAATCAGGGGCTTTGGAGATTCTGCATTAACCACAAGTGCCATGCGCACACCGTAACTGTAGGTGAGTGACTCCAGAAGCTGCGCCCTGATCGTATATCCCCAAATGTAGATCTATATACGCATTCAGAATTTTTCATTTGGAAAATGGGGTTTCCAGGGAATCTACTCTCTCTCTATGTCTCTAAGAATGCAAGTATTTGCAAAAAATGTAAATGAATAAATAAATGTCAGTATTTCTGACCGACAAATTTGTGTGTGAAAAGTAGGCTGATGCGCTTCTCACCTTTGTGTGTCCAGCTTTCTGGGATGCCACGCGCGCCTTCATGTTACTGGCCGTGCTGAGTTGCTTTGCCGGCGTCGTGCTCGGCCTCAGCGCCTTCACCAACGGCACCAAGAGCAGGAGAGTCCGCACGGGAGGCATCGCACTTGTGCTGTCAGGTAACGCGCCAGAAAATCCTGCAGGGTGGAACACAGCATTCATTCAACACAGAATTTGCAAGAGATGTTTTCTATGATCTATTTTTTTTTCTCCACATGTTTCATGCTTAAAAAAAAATAAAAATAAAAAAATCACACGAGTGTTCAAACCTGTCTGGGACTTTAAACCAGGGGTTGGTGTGGATAAGTGGAAATCCGGGGTTCACTTAAAACCTTATAATCCATATATAGACCACATGAGCAAACTAATTTGACAAGTGAACTAACTAGATAAACTCTCTCCTGTCAATGTTTGTTCTCAGGTTTCCTTGCCTTGTTAGCTTTGGCAATATACACCGGTGTGACTGTCACTTTCTTCGGCAAACGCTTCTTGGACTGGCGCTTTTCCTGGTCCTACATCATTGGCTGGGTGGCCATCATTCTGGCTTTTGCAGCAGGTAATTCTAAGCTTCATTTAAAAAAGGTGTACAATTACGACTAAAACCACCCAATGCACTATTTTACTTCTCTGAAAGCGACCACTTTAATGTATGGTCTGGAAAAAAAATGCAGACTTAAAAAATAAAACGTCATCATATTTGGACACCACTATGTGCAATTTGCTGAGACTCCAAACTTCTGTTGCTAGGTGTGTTTCAGCTGTGTGCTTACCAGAGGACTACTGCAGAACCGGCTCCTTCTAATAACCCGGACAGCTGAAGGTGAACGTGCTGCCGAGCGCCAAGGACCCGTTGCCATGGATACTGCAGCTGCTGTAGAGTACATAGAAATAAAGTAAAGTTATCATAGAGTCCTGTGTTATTTCACTGCAAAACAGTTTTACTGAATCATTTCATGGCAGCGCCTCCTGTTTCATCTAATGTGTGGTGAGGGCTTCAGGGGGGCAGAGGGAGGTGAGAGTGTCATTGCGTGTATGGGACTCTCCACTAGATGGCAGTCTAAAGCCGCAGACAGCCCGTACAGGGAAATCTATTCTTTATTATTTGAGTGATGCAACGACAAAAATACACATCAATTTAAATATTCAAAATCCTGACTATGGACTATACTATACAAGTTGAATTGTAAATACAACTAATTCAAGTCAATGGATAATAAAACAATAGTATATAGTGTAAAGTAATAAAAGATCTCATATTCGTTGAAAAAGAGAATAGGAGGAAAAAAAGGTAGAGAATGAATCAAACCCGCTCTTGACGTGATCCCACACGGTTGTCCAATCGATCAGCAGCTTCCACTCGACGAGATGGCGACGAACAGTCAGACAAACATTCAGATAAAGATAACATTGGAGCCAGACAAACATTTGTTTGTTTCGTGACTCTTCTGCTCATGCCCCACTCTCCTTCTCACAGGTGTAATCATTCAGTAATCATTTCCTGTTCCTATCTCTGACCGCGCCCACTTCCACTTGTTCTTCTTCTTCCGAGACAAAAAAAGGAGCAGCTTGTAGTTTTCCAGGCTGTCTGCTACAGTGCGACGTAAGTTGGTCTGAAGTTTCGCATTTTCCCGCTTCCGCTCAATCTTCTTCTTGGCCCTAAAAGCCAAGTTTATCAAATTCATTTTTTACATCCAAATGACCAAGCCATGTTCAACAGAAAAGGACGTCAAATATCATTTACTTTGCAACATTTGATTTATTTTGAACAATAACAAAGCCATCTCACAGAGACTACTTTGAATTACACAGAATGCAAATAAATATATATAAACACATATATATATATATATATATATACACATATGTGTGTGTGTGTGCGTATATATATACGTATATATATGTATATATATACACGCACATATATATATATATACACACATACATATATATATATATATATATACACATACATACATATATATACACACATATATATATATATATATACACATACATACATATATATACACATATATATATATATATACATACATATATATGTAGGACCATAGTAGAATCAAGGACATTAACAACAGATACAAAATTATCTACAACACTCTTGAATAGTGCAAAACCACCCAAACACTGCCCTAAATGAAATTCTGTCATCGAGTCCATTAACGGACAGTGGATGTGTGCTGCCCCCTGGTGGGGGAATATAGAACTGACAGTACTGTATACGGCATGTTGACAAAAACCATAGCAAATCATTGTGAATGGGACTCTGATAAAGCGCACATAGCAAACGTATGCCTGGCAGCTACACCTCGTAAAGAGGGACTTCCGAAACAAGGGTGATGTAAATTCACTGAGATGTGGTGTGGATATGCATTTTTAAGTCAGTTGAAATGTACCTTGTGGGACAATAAAGGGGAGGAAAAAGCATTCCAAGAAGCCTAATAAAGTTATAACAATGAGTATTCACGCAAACTTCAATTAAATAAAGTGTTAGTTCTCCAAAAGACAATTGAGAAACCAACCAAAGCCGAATAAACGTGAACTTCATCACCATCACGAGACATTGAAATGGCAGAGGAAACGACAACCTAAAACCACATGGCAGGTAGTGCCCACCACCCCTGAGTGAAAACTATTTAAAAAAAGGTCTTAGCACCATCAAATACCACAGAACGCCAGATTTGTCATTTCTTCTCAATCCAAAAACGGTGTCGTGGATTGCACAACAGGCACAACACATTATTATTATTTTTTTTAAAGTGCGCTCGCTCGCTTGAGCTGTTCCTTTCAATCAAGTTTTTGTTTTTTTTGTTTGTTTTTTTTTCCTTCTTTTGAATTCTTACACCATTTCTTCCACCCACCAAAACAAGCTCCATTTAGAAACAGCACAAAAAGTTAAATAACATTTTTTTCCATGCATAATTATCGTTGCATATTGAAATTTCTTATCGGGACCACTTTTTTTTTTTTATCTGCCGCTGAAAACTTGGACCTTATAGCAAGTGCGGATACATATTCTCCTCTGTGGGTGATAAAGAGCGAGAACGCATATACATTATCAGTCAAGTGTCAATATTGGCGACACATGCATGAACATTAAAAACAAATTATTAGGTGCTACTTTAAATAACCTGAACATTCTTGAAATGCCGCTTGGTCACCAAGAGGTCTGTCAAAAAGAGAGGTTTGTACTTGGACACGTGTCGTTGGTAGACAGTACATGAACGGACATCTGAACCAGACAGATGTTGAACCTATTTTTGATGACCAAAGTCATAGAAAGGTCGTACACAAAAACATAGTGCTGCGTCCCAGACAACCTCCCTGTGTCCTACCGTACGAAAGTATTTGTGCATTGATGATGCGTCCACCCAGTAAAGGCTGGGGAAAGAATTACTCGCTCAGCATTGATCATTAAAGACGTTTAAATCATGCCAAAGATGAGGAAAGTAATACTGCAATTGTTGATGGTTGAAGACGGAGAGAAAGGATTAGACCATCAGGATGGCGTCAAGCCTCCGCGGGCTGATCTGAATGGAGAGGATTTCCGCCATCATCATTACGACCCAGTCACATTGGGACGGCGAGAGCCGTTCGAGGAGAGATGTACCAAAAGGTGACTGGATTCAAACAGACACAGGTTGGTTATACCACTGAAAGATGGGGAAATAAGAGACAGTAAAGCAAGTCCTCTCCGTGCACCCACGCAACAGATGTTGCACGGGTACATTAGACATCTTTGGCTATGCATAGTGCCAGGTCTCCTTTGTTGGAGGGTGCAAACGAGCACAACAGCCGGCTAATGCTGATTGGTATAGCGCTGTTCAGACAGCAAGAGATAGGACGAAGGACAACGGAAACCTAAGTTCACAGAACCATTTGCGTCAGGAAAAAAAAAACATAATCCCAATTGACTTGGCTAGGGTGGCACCTTGCTGAATTAGAAGCATTTGGCTTTGGTTTGAATGACAAGACACGCTGCAACCAGGCAGTGTGTGTGTGTGTGTGTGTGTGTGTGTGTGTGTGTGTGTGCGTGTGCGGGCACGCTTTGGCTCGGCTCTGGGCGACCAGGTCGCGGCAGGTCCTCGCGTGTGCCGCAAAAGGTGCAAAGTTTAGCCCTTCAAGTTAACTAGCTGAAATTGGACAGGCTGGCCACGCCTTCTCAAGTCAAAAAGCTCAGGCCACACTGGAAACAGTCTGAGGACACGTCGATTCTCCCACTGGGCTCTGCGGGGACGAGGCCAAAGTAATCCTCCGGTCACAAGTCGACCGATCTCTCCTTAAGTCACCGAGTGTTATGTTTCTTGGCGGTACCTAAAAAAAGACCAGGGGCAATCAGTTGAGGGCAGCAGATCAACAGTAAAATAAGACACAAACACACCTAGAAATACTCAGGTAATTAGTTACTCTGCAGCAAGGCTACACCTATTACAGGAATGTATTTCACCCATTTCCTTCAAATAGAAAATGACGCAATAGAGTGAACACCAGAATCAAAATCTAACTATCATTTTAACGAACTTAATGATAACGGCAAAATATGAATTTAGGCATTTTGGACACGGCCTATTGAAATGAAACATACCATTTTTTGTGTTCATCACCCTGACGCGCAATGGGTTCATTAATACTCCCCTTTTGATTGACACCACATAACAAGGAAGGCCATGCATATTACCTAACGAGCGTCAACACATCCTTAAGACGAGCAGGGTGCGTGACACAGTGTAGTTGTGAGGCAGCATCGCGATCTCTTTGGTGAAAAACTGAAATAGACAGAGGCTCCGTTCTTACCTGCTCTGTAAAGTGAACTCAGGCAGTGCCCCTAGGGAGGTCAGCTGTTCCTCCAGAGCCACAATACGCAGGCCGATGTAGCCTGAGGACAGCAGCAGCAGCACAACTCTGCACAACACACAAAAGCAAAGGACATCCAACCTTTATTACCTTTTTCCTGCTTTGGGCAAGACAAAGGTCAACAACTACCGTTTTCTGGCAGGTGTATGGAAAACTCGCCACAGCCAAGTACCAGATTATGAGCAATATTGACTTTTATTTATAATAAAAGCATAAACAGCAATAAGTATGTGCGAGGCCCGTCAACTGCTTGGTAATTGGAAATGCCAACAAATATGAAAAAAATATACTTTTTATTATATTAACTGTTTAAAATACAATGTCATGGAAAGGTTTAACATTTATTGAATTGAGAGTGAAATGAGAGTCGAAAAAAAACAAAAAACGCCCGGTTAGTTATCGGAAATTCCAAATAATTTCCTTTAAAGAGTGCGGCAAGGCACCGGCTGAAAAGACGTGGGAGGAGGGTGAGACTAACACAAAAGAAAAGACTAGAAGAAGGAGGCGTTACTCACAGGATCAAGTAAATGAAAAGTAGAATGTTGAGGGTGCTGGCCTCTCTCTGAACCAGCAGGGACTTGGCCTTTTCCGGCACACTCCAAACCCACCATCCACCTGAACCAGCAAAAAGAAATATAAAACATAACTTCAAAATGAAGGCTGCAAGTGGCACTATTTTTCCACTGAATTTCCGTATAGTACGCCTGTAGAAGATGACAAGAATAAAAGGGAGGGGCGGGGGGGGGGGGGGGGGGGGGCCCCCCCCAAAATTATAAAATTTTTTTTAAAAAAGGGTGGGTTTTTTTTTTTTATTTTCCAATTTTTTTTTTCCAAACCCACCATCCACCTGAACCAGCAAAAAGAAATATAAAACATAACTTCAAAATGAAGGCTGCAAGGGGCACTATTTTTCCACTGAATTTCCGTATAGTACGCCTGTAGAAGATGACAAGAATAAAAGGGAGGGGGGGGGGGGGGGGGGGGGGGGGGCCCCCCCCAAAATTATAAAATTTTTTTTAAAAAAGGGTGGGTTTTTTTTTTTTATTTTCCAATTTTTTTTTTTGGGGGGGGGGGGGGAAATCAAACATGAATGCTTCCTACTTCCCATTTCCTTAGTTTAGCGTCCAAGTGTCTAAAATGAAGGTTCGACCCAGAAGTTTGTCTGGGTCAAATGACACTTCACCACGACATCAGTCATCCGAGGATTAGCTGCTAACTCGTGTTACAACCCTGTGTGTGTCTGTGTGTGTGTGTGTGGTTACCTGATGCGGACAGCTCCTCTGTAGACGAGCTATCACTTTGCTCCATGTGCATGCTCTCGAACTCGGAGCCACTTCGATTAGGCACTGCCTCTGCAGGAGAAGCGCAGACGTCAGTGTTATCCAGTTGTTAAGACTTTTGACTGTGCTCGCCTACAGGCTTCAACAAAAATGAGATGACGGAACTAAAACCAAAAGTGTCAACCGTCCCCCCCCGCCCCACCTGTGCTAGTTGGGAATGAATATTCAAACAAGTCAATACATCGTGGGACGCTGGGAAATGTTACTTAGTAAGATTTCTCTAGGATCACACAACTTGCCGTTACTTGCCGCTGAACATGCACACATTATGTAAATAAGCTCTCACCTCGGTGCGGCGTGTGCGAAGGCTGGTCGGGTAAAGTGTGAGACTCGGAACCGTCAACGTGGTCGAAGCTGTCGTCCAGGCTGGCAAGTCAATACATCGTGGGACGCTGGGAAATGTTACTTAGTAAGATTTCTCTATGATCACACAACTTGCCGTTACTTGCCGCTGAACATGCACACATTATGTAAATAAGCTCTCACCTCGGTGCGGCGTGTGCGAAGGCTGGTCGGGTAAAGTGTGAGACTCGGAACCGTCAACGTGGTCGAAGCTGTCGTCCAGGCTGGACAGGCTGGAGTTCTGAGACAGGGGAACGCCATTCAAGACAACGTCAGAGACGGGTTGCCTAGGTGACCAAGATAATACGGGCATGCACATTCAAAATGTGGACGTCTCTTACCACAAGTTTGCTCTTATCAAAGCTGGTCTCGGTGGAGGAAAACATAGGGCTACTATTTGCGCTACAATCCTGTAACAGAGAATAGATGGATTTCATTATTTGTTTTCCGGGCACGTTCTGATGTAGGAAAATATGAGCGATGGAACAGGGTTTCAAAACCGCGCTCTCTGCCTCCCCTATATATGTATAACTGCATTGCATCGTTTTCTTTTAATATCGGTTCGGGCTTTTTGTGACAATAGGACGAAGGCCGCGTTACAAAACCGCATCTTTCGCAGCTACAGATCTAGAATAATGTTCATTGTTATGAACGCCCTCTCATCCGCTTACAGTCTTACTCTCGGGTGTCATTTCTGCGGCGCCTGTATCCCACATTCGAGTCACTCACCTCTAGCTGAGGACAGACTGAACGCAGCAGCTGAAAACAGGACTCTCTGTTCCGCAGGGATACAAACAGGTACTGAACAAAGAGAGAGGGAATACAGAAAAATTGGGAGTATTAGCCGTTTTTCGAGGTAGAATTCTAGATGAGTGTGCATGTAGTCCTCAAGCGGAGTTCAAAGTGGTTGAACAAGTCCAACGACTGACTCTGCGCATCTCTACTAATTCAAAAAATGAAAATAAAACAAGCGTCTTTTTATAGACGCGTGGGACCCGAGGTAAAGGACCTACTTTCTCTCCTCCCGTGGTGCGGAGTGACAAGGCGTTGGGCACCAGCAGAGCCGTGTTCTGCTTCTTGACCAAGTGAACGCAGGAGACTGGAATCACAACCTGCAGGCGCACCCAGCCACACACAGGAAAGGTCGGCGTCACAAGCCATCAGCCATGACGGGGTGAGGAATGAAAAGGGGGTGTCGGCTGGGGCCACTTACCTTAGTGTCCTTGAGCAAGACCGATGAGTAGAAGCAGGCATGGGTGTCAGTGACGTACAGCCGGCCATGGTAGGGCACTTCCTTCTGCAGGGCACAGATGTATGCTGGGAGAGGAGGGGAGCAAAACCACTTACGTTTCACATTCAATGCAACTTTATTTGGACAGCATATTTGACAACAGGTGTTCCTTTACAGCAGATTTATGAAGTTTCACATGGCGCCCTCTTTCATTAAGCAACTAATTCACCCTTCGGTTTCTGTTTACCTACCATGTATCAAGTCTTCACCCTCTGGAATGTGTGGAAACAACTTGTGGAATGTCTTGTTGTGCTTTATGAAACTCTACGGAAATGAAAGCAAAGGAAATGTAAGAAACTCTCCTTTCAAGCAAACGCTGTGGCATTTCAAAAAAAGGAAAACTGAGCAGGCTGAGCGGACTTACACTTTGCGTGCCGAGGCCTTCCGTCTTCTCGAAGCCTCGGCTGTCGCTATCGAACGTCTGTGACCTGCTGATACAGAAGCGACGGCCCTTAAGTGTTAAAGCAGTCTGATGGCGGCTGATGCACAGATACAGCACGACTATACATTATTGACATAGACATTTCCTTCACTCAAGCGTGGCAAACAACTAAACCCTTCCGATTCGCAGAGAAAACCACAGCGGTTGCTGAACATGTCCGGAGGAAGCATTTGAATGTTAAATGAGTGAAGAAAAAAAGGAAAGCTCGTTGTTTGCGCAAGCCTTCAGGCGGTGGTCTGTGGATGGAAACGGTGTGGCCCGACATATGTGAAACTGTCTGGAACCCGAACACAATTTTGGTTCTCCTTGTTTGCATGTACAAACGCTTTGGTCCACATTTCAGTGTATTCCTCAGCACGGCATTAATATCCGAGGATAAAATAATTCCCTCCGAAAAAAAAAAAAAAGAAAGATGATCCATTTTCATTTTTGTTCTGCGACGTTCATTGCCGTTCTCTTGCAGCGGGAGCCAAAAACGACTTAATCAAAGTAGCGCATTGTCCAAAGGGTACTTTTTTTTTATTTTTACAATCCATTTCAAAGTTATAGACACCTTGGGTAATCACAGTGCCACACGGGAAGAAACATGAGATGACGCCTGCCCCCTCACTCCAACAAATACTCTAAATCCCCCCCACGCTTTGAATCACTGAATCATGTGAGGAAACAGTCGGCCTGCAACGGCAGCGCAGTCATGTGTGCGTGTCACGACTGAACAACAGCTGAGGAGCTGGCTCCGGTCTTGTGATGCATGCTGGGAATAGCTCCGAGCCTCCGCTACGCCAAATCCGTGTCTTCATGCATTCAAGAGAATTTCAGAAGCCGCAGCGTGATCGCGAGTCCATGTCTTGCGAGAATGTACACTGTTTTTTACAGAGATGCAATAACCATGTACGTACGCACATTATAGTAAACAGGTTGAAATAACACCCAGGGGTTTTTTCCCCCGAACACCATTCCCAGCGGCCCTACCTGATGGCTACTTGTCTGCTGAGGGTTTTGTGGTGATGCTGGATCTCGATCTGGGCCGCCTCCAGGCTCGAGGCTTTCTTGGACTCGGCCTTCTTGATGCTTCCATTGCTTAGGAGACCCCTGCTTTTCTTCGTTTTATCTGGCAGCCCGCCGCCACTGCTATCAACTGGGTAGTTACTGGACATAGAGAGGGAGAGGGAAGAAAAAAAAAAAAAAAGGGGGGAAGAAGAGCAGAGATTTAGCACCGAGCCAAATATTTTCGAAGGTGTGGAAGTTTTCCCAGGTAAAGTTACAGGGGGGGGGGGGGGGGGGGGGGGCTCCTCAAGTTTCATAAGAACGAGACCAATATGACAAAGTGTACACCTGAATACACAGCGGACGTGCACTCAAGCCATAGTACAGTGAAGGGCACAGGCATTTCGCAGGAACCCAACAACACAAACACAGCTGGCGAACAAAAAGAAGACCCTGAGCGGACCAGTGTCATAAAAATGGCCTCGGCGAAGATATGCGTACGACAAATCAAGGAGGTGACAGAAAAGCAGAGCTAAACTCAACTTTGGTGCGAGTTGCGTGACTCCAATAAGGTCTTAGTCATGAAGTAAACATCCTTTTTTACCCCCCCCCAACAATTAAAGACTTTATGATGACTTTTTCAGCAGACGCATGCCCTCGGGACGGGTTGGGACGCGCAACCCATTTCCAAAACAACAACAACCTTTTAAATCGATAGGCTTCACGAATGCCTTGGCTGAAAAAGGACACCTGCTGGAGCCTTTGCTGCCCGAGTGCTGTAGGCTCGAGCTCTAAAAGTGACATGGTCCTAGAAATATGTCAATTCGTTTCAATGGCGCAGAAAACGGAACGACCGTCTCATAAAAGGAAGGTTGCAGATGTACTACAGCCAGTGCGCTTCAAAGATCACGTCCTGTCCTTGACCAGGCACAAACAAGCCGCAGATTCATAGAAAATGTACGGTCGGCCGTATTCTACCGACACACACCTAAACCTGTTCACTATCATAACAATGAGCATACACAACACAAGGTTGATCAAGCTTGCTGCTCAGGTTATAAAAGCAAACATGTTACTACTGAAACCAATAAAAAGAACAAAGAGAATCTTACCTGGTCATTTTAAATCGCTTCGATGAACGAAAACTATACCTACTTACAGTAGGCATAGTCCTTTCCTTCAGGGGCAGGAAAAAAAAAAAACGTCTTTTATACGCTATTCAACTGGGTCGACGCCATTAAAACTGAGAAGTTAGAAACGAATAAAAAAAAAAATGAAAGATTTCATATTCCACTTGTGAGGTTTTAAGTCACGTCTAGTGTAAACTGTAGCCGTACGAATGTGCTGGTAAAGAGGAAGTCACATTGTGTTGAGAATGGTGTGACACTCCGTAGTGGGTGACGTCAAACTCAACCACTCCCCCCGAGCCAAACAAGCATGAAAGGGAACAGCATGCACACAACCTCTCTGTTACACACACACACACACACGCACACACACACACACAGCTAGTGCAGTGCAACACAAGCACAGACGTGTTCACCAAAAAACGGGGCTCAATTCATGAAATCTTACACCGACAGCATGTTGGCATCTCGTCTTGCTGGGATTTGTTGTGTTATGGCGACTCAGACTCAGAATCAGAGAGAAAGTGAAATACTTGAGTGAGGTGCTCAGACTCGCCCATCAAGCCTGATCTAGGAGTGGTACTTAATGCACGTCTCCCTTCATGCAACGAATCTAGCCAAGAAAACACACACACACACACACACACACACACACACACACACACACACACACACACACACACACACACACACACACACACACACA